>CABFOV010000512.1:148696-187913 GCA_902141375.1 Timema poppense
AAAAAAAAAAATATTTTTTGCAAGTTGTAATAAATTTGGGGAAAGTGGGTGGAACGCGAAACTTACTTAGGCCTACGTGTTATTTATAGGCTTTCATATTTAGGCCTATTCTCTTTTTATAGTCTGATCTATTTTATTATTAATATCAAGAGTTCATTATCATAATTTAAAAGTAGGAGAAATCAAAGTTATGTAATCTAAAGTAAGAAATTCTCATCTCGATTAGTATGCATATATATATACTGTACATCAAATTATGTAGAGAGCTTATTTGGGCTTTAACCACTAGATAATTTAACGTGAAGTTCTAATATATTCTACAGTTCTAAATCCAATTTTGTTCATTTCTAGATAAAGGGAGCCTGACATTATTTAAATAAAAGCGATAAATAGGGCAAAAAGTAAAAATATTTATTGAACTTAGTGATTCATTTTCACTTAGTTCGTGTAGGATTAAAATACGTAAGACCAATACAATTAATGCACTCATTAAAAGTTTAAGTGATGGTGTAGACACACACGTGAATACTACATTCTAGTATCCTGTTTCATATTTTGGAAACGTCACCACACAGGAAGGTCATGTTTTGTACACTTTGTCTTCATAGTTTGGAACAACAATCTGATAAACAAAACACCACATGTTTGTTTCGCAACGAGAACATGTTACACGAGAGCTATAGGTATAGGCGAGGGGGAAAGAGCGTCCCAATCATGTAACAATCTGATTTTACCTCCCCTCTCACCCCCTTCCTTCCTAACCCTCTCACGTCAAATGTCAACAACGGAGAGATAAAAAAATACATACATGGACATAATATTTTTTTTACAGTGAGTTAAATTGAAGGACGAGAATGTTCTGTTTCGTGGACCTTGATTAGGGATGTGGGGAGGTGAAACGGTCAATAAGCTGTGAATATAATATTTTGTTATGTTACTGGGGCAAAGCTAGTTTGCCGTTGATTACCAATACTGGAAAAATGAGGTTTTTTTTTAAATACAGTAGCCCCATGGCTTCTTTGGTGCTGACTGACAGCTCACAGCTGACAGCTTTGAAAAGCTACCAGACCAAATTATGTATCCCTACGCCGCGGCGCGCCGAGCCATATGATCTGCAAAAACATGTGTTTAGCAGCTTTCACTTCTGAAAGTGAAAATTTAGGTATATACCTAAATGTTGACTGTCAGAAGTCAGCTGTGAGCTGTCAGTCATCACCAAAGAAGCCATGGGGGTGCTGTATATATGTATATATAGTGACTGTTTTTTTTTTCATTTCGTGCTCTACGTCTTATTACCATTTCAGACTATCCACTTATTTTTACTAATGATTTAAGGCCTAGAGAGGTATCAATCATAGGAAGTGTAACAACCCTTCACATCGTTGGTCACGTGGATTAAATAAATGTAGAGTTAATATAATCTTGTTTGTTGGTGACGTGGAGATCGAGGCTATAACCTTGAACGGGTGTGTAGGCCTACTTGAGGATGGCTTTCCCCAAATACTTTCCCACTACCCTGCCACGAAAATAAGGTTGTATTATTATCCCTACTCCACTACCCATATTAGTGCGGGTAGCCTGAATGGGGATGGGGAGTTTAAAAGTAAATTAAGATTACCACATTTGATTGGGGGTATTAGTAGAATGTTTATCCTAGTTGGTTTCTCCGAGTACACCCAGCAATAATTACTAGAAGAAACCCAGAGATCTCTCTGTCACTGATAATTAAGAGTAGATGAGTCTGACACATCTAGACGGCATACTCAACAGTGCAGGTGATGTAAGATGTAAATTTTAAAAATAACTATATCTTTTAAATGTTCCAAAGCTGTTGATAATTTTGAAGACTGATATTTGAGCAACGTATATAAATAGCTGTCCATAAAGATAGGCCTAATTGTACTCGGTGCAACTGGGCGGAAAAAGAGAGAAAAAAAAGGTTCGCCGAGGAAGATATTAAAGAACAAGATCGAAACTCATGAATTTTGTATTTGAGCAGTGATGTCATGAGGAATTTGGAATCCATAGAGACTTTGGGACTTGGTGGAACGGTGTATTGGTAAAGCAATCAGTGATCCGAATCTGCACGATGGTGTTCGTTGAGGAACCTTTTTTTTTTGTATATTTATTTTTAAAACAAGACCAACCTGAAATTCGAGGGGAAAAAAAAATAATGTTCAAAGATAAAAATAGAAAATTGAAAACCAATTTTCTCGACCAAAAAATATCTCATTTAGTAGCCGATTTAAAGATGACGTAACATATTTATGTATAGATGCAGCTTTACTTAGTGTTTTTTGTGCCAGTATAAAATCATGTTTGGTGTTGGAAGTATTGGTTAAAGATTTCATCTGAAAAAATAATAATTAGAATCGATTATATATCTTGAAAAGAGAGGATTAAGTCCGACATTAAATGGTGTGAATCAATGGTTGACTTATCCAGATTATAAAAAATTTCTGGTTGAAAACGAAGCTTTAGTCAACACGATTGAAGAACGTTTCTATAAAAACAGCAAATCAATAGTTCTAAAAGTAAATTTGTGTAAACACAAAGTTGGCCCTGCATGGTTGTGTGTCAAAGCCTAGCATTTCAAAAGAATCGATTCATAGATATATCAACAACATACACTTTGAATTTGAAGACTTTTAACAAATTCAAATTCTTGGGTGGAAATTGTACTAACAGGAAATGAAATTCAAGATCCAGTAAAGAATAAAATAAACAATTCATGCCAGGCAATGTTTGCTATTATTTAGTTTGTAAGTTGTTGTTGTTGTCGTCTCGTCTTCTGTCTTTAATTATAAAACCAAGAAAATATACGGGTGTACAGAGCGGCGGTCTCTCAATATGTACCAAGAATTGAGAGTTTTCAAGAACAAAGTACTGAGAAAGGTATTTGGGACTAAGAAGGGTGATATTACAGAATAATGGAGACTGTTGCATAGTAAATAATTTCATGGTGTCTATGCCTCCCCAAACATATTAAGAATAATCAAGGAGTACAGGCTGAGATGGGGTGGTCATGTGGCGCGGTCTAGGACAACTGAGCGTTAAAAAAACGTTTTTCTATTGTTTTAAATTTTTTTAAAATTAAAAAGTGATGGGTAAAAACTAAAAATGACCTTTTTTTAACCTAATTATATTTTTCAACGCAACATATATTTTTCAATTACGTAAATATTCATTTTTGGAGTTGTTTAAAAAAATCTTAGTAGAGGAAACTTAATTCATATTTATAAAGTTAACCTAACCTAACCTAGTTATTACAATATATTAATAAAAGACAAAAAACATTTAAATAAAATATGATGTTGCGCATAATCAAAGAGTGTTTCTTTTGCTTTTACTCATAATTTTTTTTATTATAAAAAGAAAAAAAGTGCATTGTATTATGCTAGAAAAAAGCGAAACATTTTTTAAAGAAAAAAAGTGGGGTTACATTTGGCGCCCAATTGTCCGGATCCGCATGTGGCGGGTATGGGCTATGTAGGAGATCTAAATACAGTTTTAGCTGGTAAACCCGAATAAACAAGACCCCTTGTTAGGCCGAGACGTAGATTAGAATATAGTTAATTTAAATAAGGTTGTCAGGTGTTAGGTTAGGAGTTGGATGGAGGTGTTTTAAAAAACGGTTGAATGTCAAGCTTACCATTGAAGTTATTTTGAAATAATCTTACAAATTTTTAAAATTGATTCAATGCTTATGATACATTCTATATTTGGAACACTTCCACTCTCACCTTACAGTAGCCGCATGGCTTCTTTGGTGCTGACTGACAGCTAGCAGCTGACTTCTGACAGTCAACATTTAGGTATATACCTAAATTTTGACTGTCAGAAGTAACAGCTACTAAACACATGTTTTTGCAGATCATATGGTTTGGCTTAGGGATACATAATTTGGTCTGGTAACTTTTCAAAGCCGTCAGCTGTCAGCTGTGAGCTGTCAGTCAGCACCAAAGAAGTCATGGGGCTACTGTAGGTCCCATTAACAAAGGTGTCAATCTCATTTTGTCTAGTTAGCTTTTAACACGGAGAGCAAGGTTCGAATTCTAACCAGGTGCACTGAGGTGGGGTTTTACATTCTCTTATCTTACTAAATCCCGTCCTAAATTTACTATAGACCTATTTGAGTGAGAACATCACTTAAATAGTAGACCTATATCCAATCTCTTTGGTACGATTCTCGTTTCTTTTGTTTCCAGTTTTGTTTCCTTTTCTGGTGCGAGTGACCCAGTGCGACTATTGGCGTTTAGGCCCCCCCAGAACGTAGCCCTATGCAATGTATTAGCTTAATTAGAAAAGTTGTTCCCTCACGGAGAATGCGAATAAAAACAATGGCCAACTAAAATAAAAGGTTGTATTTACATAAATATGACTCCTCTGTTGAGTGTATACAGTTGTGTGTGTTTTATTCTAGTAATTTTTTTTCGTTAAAATATACAGTGGTTTATACAATACATACACACATATTTTTTATGGTCCTCCCACTGCAACAATGCCCGATTTAAAAAAAAATATTTAAACATCCCTTCCCTTTTTTTTTTATCCGCGCCACCGAATAAAAACCACTCTTGCCTATGTTTTTCATAAACTATAAAGCGGCCATCGATTTCTCGACATACCACCTCTTTCGGAATACTGATGTCATCGCTAACGGCTTTTTATTGGCGAGCTCATTTATACCGGCACTACCAACCTTCCCCACCATCAAAATCCCCTAGAGAAATCCCAGCCTCTCTTTCTCATACACCCCCTTCTGTATCATTCGTCATAATTCTCTGAAGATTTGGCCGCACAGGGTTGGTAGGCGTGGTCTATCATTTATATAAGCCCCGGCCACACACATACCCATAGCTTACAATGGTTTAGATCCCCGAGAGGCTTAGATAACCTGCCTAGTCTATAGTTCCCACCACTGATCTCCTTCCTTTAGGCATAGTTGTGCCAACATTTCCATTTTGTTCCCTCTCCCTTCCTCTGCTACCGTGCGCGCGAATGTTAAAAACAAATCATAGCTTTATAATGGAGACTTAGAAGGGTATTGTGTTCAAGCGATGTATATTGGTATCATTGGCACGGCGGTTTTACATACGTGGGACGTGTCTGTATATATAGGCTATCCCTTTTGGGTCGGGTTGACAAGGGTTCGGTGAAGGGAATACGTATTATGTCTCATTTCACGAACAGTTGGGTTGTAAAAGATAGATTTTCTTCCGAACTTGATGTTGTGAAATTTCAGTTTTGATCAATAGGTCTACTTTGGGAATAGTATTAAAAAAAATTGACTCGCAATCCCAAGTCTATCTGTACTACTTTATTGACCACATGTCAACGAAAAGTCTGATTTTGGTGGTATGAAATTTTAGAAAAAATCTTTTGTTCGTAGCCAACATTGATAACATTTTACTACACTATTAATTAGGACAACTATAGTAGCTTTGCTATGATATGGTCATTCATACAATTGTAATATTAGCAGCTTATATTCCTCCGATATCTGATAGTTTGAGATCTTAATTGATCATTCATATGTAGCTGACGATTTCCACACTTCAATTACAGACTCTGCTTTAGAATATGAGTGAATAATGACCTTGGACACGGGGTGACTCCTGGGCTAGCTCAGTGGAAGAGCATTGGAGTACTAGGCCAAAGGTCCCAGGTTCGATTCCCGTGTCCAGGTATCATCTTTCAAATTAAAGAAAATTGTATCATTAGTATTAGTTTATAAGTATTGATAATATATATCAAAATTGACCACTTTATATAATAATAATAATTATTATTATTATCACCACGTCTTACTACCCGTTCGGTTTGTACGCACTTATGCTAATGTGTAAGGGTAGGGTGATTGTGAGATGAAATGGAGGACCTACAGTTTAACGTGGAATCCGAACCATGGTAGAGGCCTGGCATTCCACACCTACATAAGTTGTGATTAATACACGTCTTCTCAGAGGTGAAGGAAGGGTTTGACAATCAGATAAACCTGTGCCGGGATCGTGGATTGAACCCCGGACCCGAGCAAAGTTCTGATAACCACTTTATATCAAATTATTTGTTGTAAGGATACATGAAAGTTGTGCTTATTATCAAAACTGGACTGTAGTTTTTGTTTATTATGTTGGTGTTTGTTAATATTAGGTTTTGGGGTATGTCTGCTATTAGCAGCTAAAATAGCGAAGCCTTCTAATATTACTTTGGTTCAGTGTTGACTCATGGAGCCCCGCATTAAAGTCACCCAAAACGATTTGTTTTTAGCCCTTTAATAAAAGGAGAACCCTCCCCCTCTATACAATATACCTGAAATAAATAGTTGCCCTGTTGATAACAGGTAGGCAGGGACAATGTGTTTCCTACTATTCTCAGATGATCCCTATTTCTTTACAACCACCCTAAAATAAATATGGCCCCTTTTTACTGTTCCGAAAAACCAGCCCCTTCCAAAATAAAAAGGCCTTTCGGGAGGTCAAACAAAACAATGCAAAAATTACTCCTTTTCATACAAACATGCGACCTAAAAAATATTATTTTATATGATAAAAAAAGATAGAAAGAGATAATTGCTGTGGACAAAGAGAGAGAGGGAAAAAGAGAGAGCACCAAACTAGAGACCAGAAATATATAATAAAAAAACACAGATGAAAAGCGGTTGGCGAACACACCAGAGATATGGATTCTGAATATAACAAACGAACAAACGAAAACCCAACTAAAATCTCTCTAGCATGGAAAGTGTGAGAGAGATAGTAAGTGTGGTGAAGGGGACGGGGGTTTAGAGAGAAGAGGTTGGTTTTTGGTCTGTGAGCCCGGTTTTAGGCCAATTCCCCACCGTGCTTTGGATCAAAACTCTGCGAGCATGTACGCTCCAGCCTCGCCTGCAACAACACGGTTCGGAACATTGTGCGAAAAAGGGAGGGGGGTGGAGCCCGGTTAGGTAGTGGAGGGGGAGGGTGTTAGATTAAACATCGGGACGCAAATGAACGCGTCGTAAATATTCTGCCCAAATCCTCCCTCCCTTTTTCCCTCTAACAGCTCCTATTTCTCTTTGTTGGGGGAACGATTCCGTATTGTGATAGGCCCACGCTGCGACTGGACACGGGCTGGAAACAGTGGACCCGTTCTAGTTTCCAGATCTACAACTAAAACATGTTTTCGTATTTTAGGAAACAATATTACATCAGATGGATTTGTCGTCATATACATAATATGGAAAAATGTGCCTTGTGTCAATTTTAAATCAACCCGAATAGGCATTTATTATTGCCCTTGTACTACTTAATTTTACTACGGATAATATAAGAATTGATAGCTATTTTAAGGTTTCCAAATAGAACACAAATATTTGAACCCATTACATATATATATATATATATGTGTGTGTGTGTGTGTGTGTGTTTGAGGGGGGGAGGGGGGGTACCCACTTCAGTGGTGGACAGGAGAGTATTCTATGTTGGGGGTCCGGGGTTCAATCCTCGGTCCCGGCACAGATTTATCTGATTGCCAAACCCTTCCTTCACCTCTGACAAGACGTGTATTAATCACAACTTGTGAATATGGTGAGTGCCAGGCCTCCACCGTGGTTCGGATCACACGTTAAACTGTAGGTCTTCCATTTCCTCTCACAATCACCTTACCATTACACATTAGCGTAAGTGCGTATAACCCGAATGGCCAATAAGACGCGGTAATAATAATGACAGGAGAGTCGAAAACGTTGGAAAAAAAAAGTTCATATACTGTAAACTAGTGTACCATTTAACCTTGTTTCAGAGTTAGTCATGTTTGTATTCTAGTAATGTGGAGCTGCTTAACAAAATAAGAAGTGCTCAAATTGCAATGCAAGCCCACAGTCATCGTGTCGTAGAATACCGCACTCATTTAATAACACATCGAATTGCAATGCTTGTATTGAGGTCGACGGTGGCCATGTTGAGCACTCCTATTATGTCAAGCAACTGCACGTTACTAGAGTAATAACATGTTAAGGCAAACCCTGTGTGTGTGTGTGTGTGTGTGTGTGTGTGTGTATATATGTCTGTGTGAAATTTACATTGAATTTCTTTGTTGAACACACATTTTATATATAAATCTCTTTTGTTGCAGGTGAGTGGTTGATGATATTCATACGATTAGAGTTTTAATTCATTGCATCTAAGGTGAGTAGGTTTTTTTTTCTAACAAGAAATCTCTTGTACAAGATTTAAAGGCTAACTACGAGTACATTAATTTAAGATTATAGCAAATTTGTGCGCTTAGCCTAAAATAATTTATAATCAAAAATTAAGATAAGAGAATTACAACTTGGATACGAGAATCGGGCTCGGGAATTCGTGGCTTTTCGTGACAATGCGCTACCACAGAGTGAAGGAGTGCGGGGTGGTTTAGTGGTAGAGCATTGCCACAGGTATGTGGTTCGATTCTCGTGTTCTTACCGCCATGTTTTAATGATGCTAATATCAAGCCCGTTAATTTGTTAACGATACATTTGAATTAACATTATTTACATGGAATGAAATGGAGGTCTTTAAAATAGATTGCATACACTATTATTTTATTCTAAACTATTACTCTGTAAAACGTAATGGACAGATTCAATGTGGAGTTTAACGTGAAGTTTATTTCTCGACTCTAGTGTCATTTCATATAATTTATCACCCTGTCCGACATATAATTGAAACTGAACATATTTCCTCGTGGTTGCAACAAAACATCACGGTGGGCTGGCATGACAAAAACTTGTTTTATTCCTGGTGAATACTCATTACAATTTAAACGCGAGAAACCCGAAATTGAGATGGGTTACATTTGGTCGGTTCCGCTTGAGTGACGGTTTCAATATACTAAAAACAGTTTACATCCATATATATCATTAAGCTCACGCATGTTTATTAGCTACCGACATATTTATGCAGTCCAAACATATTTATTGTGAACCCGTTTCGTGACAAAATGAAAACATTTAACACCCTGGACAAAATATCATAAACCAAAAAGCTTTCATTTAACGATTTCTCCCTTTCCAGCGGTGTATACATATAGGCCTATATGGAAATGTTTTACAACATTGCGTATAATGCAAAGGGGGGGATACGTATAATAAAGCAATTAGAAATGTCTGATGTTAATAAAGTATGGGGCATAATTGGAGATAAATTTACGACCATTAGAATTATTAATACACTATATATAACCAATCGTTAAGAATTTCATTACAAATGTACCACTCACACTGATGAAAACCAATTTAAAAAAATACATAACGCAACTTATTTTTAAACATATTTAGTTTTATTAACGCTTAGCAAAACAATAAAAAATAATAAAGTATTGGCGTGCAGTTTCAGATTATCAATACTAACCATAGAATTAATTAACACACCACCCTCTCCAGTGCTCGAATCGTTTAAGGCAGAAGTCCCCAAACTACGGCCGACGGATTCTTTGACAATATTAATAAATACCTAAATGATAGTGCTTCTGTATGCCCTACACAACGTACATACATAATACATACATACATACATACATACATACATACATACATACATAGAACACAATATGTTCCGAATTTTAAAAAAATCTTACATTTATTTATTAAAAAGCAGATACTTTTTCTTTGCTTCAAAGAGAAAAATATACATTAATTTTATTTCTTCCGACTCAGTTTTTAATTAATTTAAAAAAATCAAATCCAAATTTTAAAATTCCGGCTTTGAGGTGTACATGTTCGTACACAAGGTCTAGTGATATTTAAATCTCAGATCTTTACGTTCGATAGATGATACATTATATATAATATACATAATATATATGATGTATAATATATAATACATATAAAGTATAAATGAACAAACACACATTAGCCTAATACAATACAACTATACAGAACTATATTTTTGAGCTATAGGAATATTTAAAATTTACATCATACTCGTGCTTACAATGTTTGACTGTTCCCTTTAGAGATAGCTTGGCTTGCTGATAACGGAGAGGTCAAGGTTCGAATCTCAACCTCTACAAGCTGAAGTGGTGCCATGACGTTTTAGGTTTACCACAAAAGATTAAAACCAAACAAGAGTTTGCATTTCCAGGCAAATGAAATGTTAGTACAGACTTACCCAAAACTAAAAAAAATAATAATAGATATGATAGAATGTTCTTTTTTTTTAAATATATCTGGGACATTACAGTGGGTTTTCCTTCTTTATTTCCCTCATAGGGATCATCTGAAGAGCATACAGAACGTGGATCAAACAGTTAACACTTCTCTCTAAAGATTGCGCAGCAGTGTTTTGTTTGCACTAGTTGCAATCCCGCACTCACACACGCACGGGACACATGGTAGAATTAGGTGCTCCCCACCACATCCCCCTTTAAGTCATTTATCGCGCGATTATACCGTCATTTGTTGGGTGGGGTATTTAGCTCCCGCGTTATCGCGTCTCAACAGCAACCCCGTCTCTACTACAGGGTGTGTCAAAGCGGCAGTTTTGGGTGTGTGTTGGTCGGAAAGGGGCAGAGGGGGGTGGATGGAGTAGAAGTAGTCGGAGGCGGAGGGAGATGTAGTCCCAGGATGGCTGGTATAGCCCCCTTCATAGACTATGGCCGACGTATCCAAGAGGACGCATGGCTTTCTTATTCTATTGTTTTTTTATTTGAACACTGCGTCTTACAATCCGTTCGAGTTAGACGCTTATTTACTAACAACGTTGATGGTTTTAGGGATTAGAAAAGTTATATTTAGGAAGTGTACACTCATTTACGTAGAGAGAGTGTAAAACATTTTTTTTAAACACCTCAGGTCAGTCTAACACGAGAGTGACGCCTTAGACCATTTGGCCACTGAAGCGGGTAACTTTTTATGGTTTGCACTGTACCAAGTGTGAAAGATTTGGTCTTGAGAACGATAAGAAGCTTTGGGTGGTGTGGGCGGGGACCTGCTGTTGGGTGAGGGTGAATATTGACTTGTTGATAAGGGAGGGAACTAAATTTTCCTTCAAGATGGGACTTGTAGGCCTACTATCAGGGGTACAGAAAAAAATATGATTATCAACCTTGGTCGATAGTTTCTCTTTATGTGTGTGATGGTTCGGTCATAATAAAAAAAATTATAAAAAATTCTAATCATGGGAGTGTGAGGCTCACTATGTAATATTTATACTCTAGCCGTGAAGAAGTGGCGGGATTAGACCACCGGCCTAATGAGCTGGGAGTTGCCTACTTTTAAAATGCATTATTATTATTAGCACCGCGTCTTACTACCCGTTCGGGTTATACGCACTTACGCTAATGTGTAATGGTAGGGTGATTGTGAGATGAAATGAAGGACCTACAGTTTAACATGGAATCCGAACCACGGTGGAGACCTGGCATTCCCCACGTTCACAAAATGTCTTGTCAGAGGTGAAGGAAGGGTTTGGTAATCAGATAAATTTGTGTCGGGACCGAGGAATGAACCCCGGCCGCCAGCACAGAAGTCCGACACCTTACCCCTAGACCACCAGGTATTGTTTCTGAATTTTATTTTTGCGTTACTAACTGTTCAGGTTGTACCACGCATTGATGATAATTACTCTAATGGGGTACTGATGAGAAAGGAAGTATTTTGCAGGTAATAGGTCCGCATTTGCATACGAGAATGGAAACAATTAGGGATAAACCAAACTCAGTAGACCCGACCGGGATTCTAACCCCGATCTCCCCGTCATCAGCAGGCCAATATAACACAAGAGTGACGCCTTAGACCATTTGGCCACTGAATCGGTTTAAGTTATAATTGCTTTAAATTACAAACGATTATCAAGCTATTGTTTTTCTTCATATTATGATTCCTCAATGCACTAGTGATTTGTTAGCAAAGATTTTGTAATCTTTTTATTGGAATAGTTGTAATTATATTCCTTCATATTTTTCATTATTAAAAGTATTGATAACTTCTTTACTTCATTGTAAAGAGGGAGAATTTTTTAATGGTTATGCTGCATCATAGTTATTAACGGAGTAGGGATGAGAACCAGTGATTAAAGGAAGTGCATTTTCACTAATATCTAGGCGTGTAGGGGAAAATCACGCGTGAAAAACTAGACGAGAGTCGAACCTTGACATTACCATCAAGGAATCTTGTCTATTGTGATACTGATTCCTAAGACCAGTGTATCATCATTGCTGGTTATACATTATAGTTTATACCCCATCTACTCTCAAACTATTAAAATTAGGTAGCCTACTCAAAAGTAATTTTTAAATGGCAAAATAATATATCATAAATGTATAAAATATATTTCTACCATTTAACAAGTCAAATTTTAGATTAAATATCCTGAGATAAATGTTTTTTTAAGTACAAAGATTTTAAATATATACTTTTTAAATTCTTTTTATCTACGAGTTCCTTATCCATGTTTTGATGTATCTGGATGGAAAGCACAAGATTAAATCAAAACATTTTCTGACACTATAGGAAGCATTGTGACTTTAATTGAATAATTATATATTGTATCATACAATCAAACCATTCGATAATTTAAAAATCATTAAAAAAAAGTATCTATGTACATTTTACGCTGGAAAATGTAAAATTTAATATATTTATTTTTCCAAACTGAGTTATATGAACACTATTGCTAGATTTTTTTTAATAAATTTATAATATTTGGCTACAATATATATATATACTTTTTTTAAATACTATAAGGTTTTCAAACATGTCAGCCCTAGGGACATAAAGTGTTTCGGGGCGTCACGATCGACTGAACTAGTTAAACAAAACGAACGACTCATTTAAGCAAACTGTTTCCTTTTGATAGTACAGCCCACTTTTGGAAACGGTTCAATCTAAGAAATACTCTAAACTAAACAACTAGTTTTAATTTAAAAAAAATGTTTCTAAGCGCGCTATCTATGATATAAAGTTGCAACTGGCTAAAGTATGGTCGGTGGCTCAGTCGTTATTAAAATTACATTATTCTCGTAATTATTCTAGTAATACTTCTCAATAAACATTGGTACTTTAGGCTTACTGTGAAATTCAGCTGTACCTCATCCTGTAGAATGGATACGCTTTGTAAATTTATTGATTAAACTGGTATTACAATATTGAAAAGATTTATAAGAAAAATAATAGTTTAAAAAAATTATAAACTACGTTATGAGATTTATCATTTGAATTTAAGCGTGAGGGGTTTGCCAAAGGTCAAGAGCGCTATTATAAGTCAAAGGGGGTACAAGTTTGATAATTGTTTTGATCCCGGCCTTAGGAAAACTACGAAGAACTTAGTACAAACCAGTGGTTTCCAGCCTGGAAGTCGCGACCCCGTTCGTGGGTATGTCGGGTTTCAAGTGATGTCACAATGCGTGTTGTGTCTTTCTGGCTATAGATTTATATTTTAAGTTTTAGAGTGATTTATTTGATTTTAGAAAGGTTCTATATTCAAATAAAAGTGTAAGTAGTTAAAATTGTAAAACTTTAAAACTACTGCGTAGGTTACTTTATACAGTTTCTTGCTGATTTAGTTTACTGTGGCACTCTTGTGACGCTGCTAGCGTTAGCATCCAAATCCTTCCTCCCTCCCCGGGTTCGTTGATTCTCTTTTACGATCTAGTCTAATTCATATAATCATTAAATAAGCAATATATAATAGATAAAACCAGCATCGGTAAGCACGTGGGCTTAAGGTACCATCTCGGTCAGTGAGAAAGTATAAATCGCTGTCAGGTCCCATGGCTTAAAATACAATTGTCTGTGCTATTTGATGGAACTACACTTCTACCCTGTCTAGGCTGTGATCACGCTTGAAGAGTACTCATCAGTTTGACTATGATACTGGCTCTAAAGGGTCCACAAAGGCAGGAATGTAAAGTCTTGAAGAAAAAAAAAGAAACTATTATAAATATGTTAAGATCGAGTAAAATTCCGAAACATGCCAATACATTAATAGGTAAATTTTGAGTTGTTAAAAAGGCCTCTTCATTCACAAATATATATTTTTTAATTAAATAGACCTATTGAATACGGACTATCATTACATTATAAAAAGATGGTTATATCGGTGAACGACCTACGAAATATTTAGATTCATGACCAAGCGCACGCCTTACTAATCACACAACCCTAACACCATAAAGAGAACTAACTATACATCATTATTCCACAGGCATGTGAAAGGTATGTAATCACAAAGTCGCAATGGATACGAGTCCCACTAATGTATAATGTATGATTTATGGGCGCTTGAGAAAGAAATTCGGCGTCACACACTGGCCTCTTCTTGCTGTAGGCCCTGCTTGCTACACCTACGTATTACGTGTCGCATAAGTACGCCGCCGTTTGAAAATCGTGTGACATGGGTCTCTGTTTGGCTTGACATTTGAATGTAAGGAAGTTGGTTTGTCGGATAGTGTTCATCCTATTTATAACACCGGCTTCACTGTACAGCCCTTGAGTCTTGATAATGAAAGTTGAAGGATAGTCAAAACGTTGCCCATTTAGAGGTGCGTTTTCCCGCAGAGGTCTGTCCTGTGAAATCATTGCTAAGTAATTGTCAGGCCTACAAACCTTTTAAAAAATTATGTAGCCAACAGGCTTAAATGGTCGATAAACCTACACCGATAGGCACGTGGTATAAATGTCAAGCTCATTCAGTTCGGAGAATGCTAACTAACGCTTGTACAATTTAACCATACATAGATAGCGAAGTTTTGGAGATCGAAATGATCATTAGGTTACGGAAATAGCTGTATCAAGTATCATATTAGTAAATTTGAAAAATGACACAAATATGGGAATCCCAAATTTAATTATCATAGAATTCTAACCAGTTTACCCGAATAATTAAGGGCGCCACCTAATTGAATAGAAATATCGTCCTCTGGCGTTATTCCTTATGGGGATAGCTGCCTTTAGGCTTAAACCTATAAAGCAATCCCCGCCTATTGCAATGATGATCCTAAAGTCACGCAANAAAAAAACTTATATGTTGTACCATAAATTCGGCATATTGTTGATTTATTCAGCACGCGTGATTCTAAAAAACTACGCACAATCGATTCATGTACAAGTTGGCCTTAACATTTTTGGGGAACTATTTTACAAGGCCAAAAATTATGAATGTGTATTTTTCTAAACTAAAATAATTTAAGGGTAGTTTTAATACGACAAATTATAGACACAAATCTAGATTTTTTTAAACTTTCCTGATAATTTTAGTATAAAATTGGGTATATGGTAATAGTTTTTTTACTATAAATAAGAATACATTTTTATTTTTACAAATTAATAATAATTTTAGGATGTTTTATTTATTAAATAAATAGTCTTCTTACTTTTGAAAATTTGAAATTTACTAGAAATACTTGAACAATTTTATTTAAAATGTTTATGCCCATACATAAAGAGTGTTTATTGTGATTAAAAAAGTACATAATTTGCATGGTCTAAGGCGTCACTTTGTTGCAAGACTAGATGGCTGATAACATGGGGATTGGGGTTTGAATCCCTGTCGAGTATAATGAGAGTGATTTTCCAAAATTGTTCTCAACTCTCCCTCAACGCAAATACTTTCTCTAAATCCAACTTTTCTCATCCCTAACTCATTAGCAGAATTAGTAGTCTATGTATGTGTTTAGCCTGGACAGGTAGTAAGACAATTATTGCTGTTTTTGTTAGGATAGTTTACTTAATTGTTTATAGAAAGCCAATTTTTGAACATTTTCTTCCAAAGATAATAAACAATATGATTTTTTTCTTTGCAATTTGAGTCGTAAGCCTACCAATTATTTTTAATATTCTAATTATTGTATAAAAAACTACCATATTTATTGAAGTTTTAATTATTAACTTGCAAAAGCTCTATAAACCTCAATAAACAAATTAAAAAGTTATTTAGATTACAATAAAAATGTTTTGTTTGTAATGGTTTTTCTTTTTTGAACAAAAGTTTGTTAATCAAGGGGAAAACAAATGACTCTTCAACAACAAGATCAAAAAAAAAGTTGAACATTAAAAACTTGCTCGTATAAACCTATTTAAGCCTCTCCCTCCTTTTCAAACGTCCACGCGACAACAAAATGTTAACAGCCGCGACAGAGATGGTTGTACCTTCTGAACAAAAGTGTGTTTCTCTCTCTCTCTCTCCGAGTACGACATCGTGCTCTAACACACCCAACTGCTGCGTTGTGATCACTTACAGTGCGTCACACACTTGCCCTTCTGACACCT
Organism: Timema poppense; assembly: GCA_902141375.1. Lineage (NCBI taxonomy): Eukaryota > Metazoa > Arthropoda > Insecta > Phasmatodea > Timematidae > Timema > Timema poppense. The sequence continues at coordinate 164,925 of CABFOV010000512.1, forward strand.
TGAGATCAAGGCCGTGGGACGCCAAGGGGGTTTTGCGGTCATAAACGTGACAACACCTTGTAAATTGCAGATAGGATAACTTAATGACTATGTTTCCTTCAATCAAGAAGCAAAAGCTTTACTACGTGTCAAGTGCGGCTCGATACTAAATATAAGGAAGACAACACCCACCTAGACCAGAATGGAATTGGCCGGTTTCTTGTTTGAGTTTAGGTAGGTGTTGTCTTGTATCAAGTCTTGACAACGACGCTGGGCCAGTGAGTTTACCATTCCTTTTCCAATTTTCGAGAGCAGTTGTCGAAAAATATTTATTTTGTCTCTGATTCGATCCTCGATTTATTAAATCAATTAATACAATTTGATATAAATAAAGATGTGTTAATCAAGTCAATTGTTTTAAGGTTTCAGTGTATAATCTGCCAGCATTACGCGGCTAGTTCACTACGTTTACACTTTCATAGACAAAATCGGGCGTTGGATTGCAGGGTATTAAGCTGTATTTTACTCGAAAAACCATGAAATAACCCGCCTCGGTAGAGTAGTTAGCCAACGCGCTAGTTTCGTGTTGAGCTAGACTACCGAGGATGGGTGGGTAGAGGTTCGAATCTCGCTAGGGTGAACCGGGAGGAGAGTTCTCCTAAATGGTTTTCCACTATCACTACACTACACGCAAATGCGCGTTCACTTTTATATATTCAACCTTCCCAATTCCTAACCCATTAGCGTAATTAGTACATAGTACTTGCGCGGATAATCCGAACGGGTAGTAAGACGTGGTGCTAAGTATTGTTATTATCATTATTTAGTTTTTGTTATTATTGCTATTTTTTATTATAATCATTATTAATTACTTTTTTGATAATTATTAATCATTATTTAGGCATTTTTGTTTATATGATTTTCTCGTGTAAATACTGTATATGTATTTGTATGGTACTTGTGTACTTTCAGTGCTGGCCTGTTATAGGTCCTACGACTGTTGGCCAGCACTATAATAAAGAAAATAGAATTGAAATTATTATTATTTATTATTATTATTATTATTATTATTAATAGTGAAATTGAGACAAGTGATCCAGCCACATGTCTGAAGAGATCCAATTATGTTCAAAAGAATCAATATAGCTCACATATATTTGGGCTATAAACCTGACGATAAAATATGTTAGAATTAGTAACCATCACAGTGTTAAACGATATTAATATTGGGCTGATAGTCCATGTTTTTTTTTGTTACTGAAGTGTTATAAATTGTAAAATAAGGGGACTATTAGCGATTCACTTATAAATTATTCAAGTGCTGAGATCATCAATGGCAACCCAGTGCGAAGCACGCCACCTTTGTGGCTACTTAAGTTTTTACAGTGAGTTAAATGAAAGTTTAGCTACCGGAACCACATTTATAACATAATTTGGTATCGTCACTTGAGCGCTAGTAACAACTGTAACAGAGATTTAAATCAAAGTCTCTTGGACTCAAATGATCCGTCCCCGGAACTCAAAGCTCTCTAACAATGGCTGAGATTCGGTGATATAGTTTGTTTACTAAAATAACAAAACAATGTTTTATTTTATAAATAATATAACAGTTTAAATGATAAATAACTTTCTCTAATAGTCCGGACTATAACATACATATTAATTAGGATAATGTGTTAGCGATTAGATATAACTTAGATAAAAATATACTTCCATTTGCGTGGAGGGAAAGTGGGAAAGCCTTTAGAGGCATCATTTCAGGAACTGAGCAAGCGCGATCCATGAGTACAGGGAAACGGTTGCGAAAAGTTTGTGACATAGCGACAGTAACTTAAATTTTTTTTTTTTCACCCTATTACAAACGAATGTTTTTGAAGATGGCTGTACAATCGTGCTACAGTGGGCCCTATATAAGTTATAAAGAGTTTTAGAAGGGGTTTGTAGGGGTCTGGTCTAGAGGGGACAATATTTCACCCGGAAGACGCGTCTTTACCCGCACCACTGACTGCCTAAGACAGCAAGTACTGAAGAAGGAAGCCAGCCGCCTCTTTCCTGGATGTCCTCTGAAAAGTCCTTCTCTCTCCCCCTCCGCCGCCCTAGGACACACTTACGGTCCCTGGTGGGTCGTGCGGAGAAGAATGATCCTGACGCCGCCACCCCCTTACTATCCCTTTTTCACGACGAGAGAAAAAAGAAGGGAAGAAAGTTCGTTACCCGCGCGTGTATGTGTGTGCGCGCGCCGCCGCCCCCTTTGCTCAAGGGGAATAGTAGTTTCGCGGGGGGGAGGTAGGGATGAAGAGAGAGGGGCAGATTTATTGCTGTGGGACTTTTGATGCACGGCTGCCAACGTACACACAAAATGTAATTGGATTTTTTTTTTGTATGTATGTGTTTGTTCATTTTTTAGTTATTTTTTCCTGTCTTTTCTTTTTAATACATTTCTTTATTTCTGACACTTTATCATTAGTTCATTGACTCACATAATAGGTGAAAGGGATTTATAAAAAGCGAAATTAGTTTTTTTAATGTAAGATCAGCAGCGGTGCCCATGCGGTTTTAGGAGTTGGACTCATTCTGCACTTGGCCACCATTATTAAGATGTCGGTTAAGATTGCAAGTTAGCTGCACTGAAGGTGCCGTCACCCAATGCTCCGTTTGGTCGCGCTTCCTCTTGAGTAACAACGCAAGCAGACTTGTGCGTTAATGAAGGATAAGAAATGACTAAAAGAGGAAGGGAGGTGGGGTGAAGGGGACCACCTCATTAAAACAACTGGATATTGTTCCCCAAGCTTTCACTAGAAAACCAATGAAGATGATGATAACAATACCCTGGTCGAATATGCTGTGTAAGATTTGCTTGATGACATCAGTTTTAATCAGGACATCCCAGTTATCTAGACATTAATAAAACAACCCAAAATACGTGTGTGGGGCCCAGTGATTATTTGGTGCGGGAGTAGGGAGGGTGGGGGGGGGGGCGAGAGATGGGACAGAAAATGGCTTAGGTATTTCCAATATTTCAGGCTAGCTGCAAGTTAATTCGAATAGACAAGAAGAATAAGGTGCAATTTATGTTGGGCATAATGGACAAACATCTTCGTGACCCACTTCGATGACCATATGGTCTAAGGCGTCACTCTTGCTTCGAATCCCAGTCAGGTGCTTTGAGGGTGGTTTTTCACTCTCCTTTCACGCATATACGGGTAAACCTTCTTTAAATTCATCCTTGCTTATCTCTAACACATAGGCGTATAGCCCGAACGGGTAGTAATACGTGGTGCTGATAAATTTTTTCGTGTTGTTACGCAGGAGGATGTAAAAAATACCTCCCCCCCCCTCCCTCCTAATCACATAATATCTGACCTATCAAGTCTTGAGATGAGTACGCCAATCAAACTGGTTGAGGCATACTGACTGACACACTTGTTAGCCGTGTTTATTGTTGACTATCTTAAACGATACTTACACATTTGGTCACATGGTTTAAGGCACCAACCCGCAATATATTCGCGTGGTAGCCTGACAGCGACGAGGAGGATGAGTTTTCTATCACTGTGTTTTTATTTTCCTGTTTCTTAAGTACTAACAATTAAAAACAATATAAAAAACACCACTTTTTATTAGTTACAAAGAAGGGAACACAGTTTTTTTTATCTGGCTGTACTGCCTAGATCCACAAATCATTGTATTTTATGCTTCACAAGTTTTCCCTACGCCATTTTTCCTCGAGTTTTCACCATCTTTACCATTATATAAATTATTCCTTTTATTTTTACACGTATCATCAATATTCCAGTACAACGGGTGGGGGGGAAAAAAAGTGAATTATTCATGATAAATAAGGCCGCAAGAGATACAGTTTAGAGGGGTAAGGAGAATCAAGGTTGAATGGGAAAACAGAAAAAAAAAAACTCTTAGAAATAATGTAAAGAGATAGGGGAAGAAAAACTCTTCCTCAAGAGAATTTTAGTTAAGATGGGGTGGGTGTAGGGGTTGAAACTCCTAAGAAGAATGGAATAATACATTTGCATTGAAGTAAAATAGCGGGCATTTGGTAGGCTACACTATTTGGGGAGTAAAGGCAATCAAATAAATGGAGAGAAGAAAAAAAAAGGGTGGAATGAAAGAGGAGAAATAAAAGGGGGGAAAAAAAGAAGGTAAGAAAAGTTTTTGCGTTTTAATGAAACTTGCCATCATTAATTACGGTATCTACAGTAAATTATGATTGTCGATATTAGCGAACCGAAATAACTTTGGTTGTGGTGGGAACGATGACAATTTATTTCTATGGTCATGGTATTTCTTGTGGTATGTATGGTCGCGATGCATGAAATGACAAGGTCGGACAAAGATAGCGAACCTTATTATAGACATCGTCATATTCCAAACATATTTTTTTCCAACGGTGGGGGTGTAAGCTATATTACCGGTACTCAAAATCAAATGAGGCAAGTGTGGAATAATAAACTTTATCGGAAATGTCACGGAGACAAATAAGAAACCCGCAGATTTTTTAAAAAAACTTTGCCTAATGAAACAGGCGGTGACCTGGTGGTCTAGGGGTAAGGTGTCGGACTTCTGTGCTGGGGGTCCGGGGTTCAATCCTCGGCCCCGGCATAGATTTATCTGATTTCCAAACCCTTCCTTCACCTCCGACAATACATCTTGTGAATGTGGGGAATGCCAGGCTTCTACCGTGGTTCGGATTCCACGTTAAACTGTAGGTATGGGGGTCCGGGGTTCAATCCTCGGCCCCGGCATAGATTTATCTGATTGCCAAACCCTTCCTTCACCTCTGACAAGACATCTTGTGAATGTGAGGAATGCCAGGCTTCTACCGTGGTTTGGATTCCACGTTAAACTGTAGGTCCTCCATTTCTTCTCACAATCACCCTACCATTACACATTAGCGTGCGTGTAACCCGAACGGGTAGTAAGACGCGGTGCTAATAAGAATAATTAACCAGATTAGGGTATTTTTTTTATCATCCCAGCATTCCTGTTAAGGTTAGGAGTTCATTCGAGTGTGCTTTTATTATCATTTTATAAAAAGTTAGAATATAGAGAAAATGTGCCCAAATTTGCGCGGAGAGTATGGAACTATTTAAGAATAACTACCTTGAGTACATTAGACCAGGATAAAATATCGATCTCACAGTCACCGATATTACTATAGTTTATTGCGAGACTGACACCCACCGGTGTGGACCTGTAATAGTTAACAAACGGATTTTTCTTCTTTTATATTTGAGAATAAGAGAGATAAGTTTCTATTCCGGAAAATGTGCCGTGATTGATTGATGGAAAATGTTGAATAGGGCTTTTTACCTCTCCCAATACGGTAAATTTACATCGCGAGGTATGATCGTTATGTCTGTAAAAAGTCATCAATAAACTGGAGCTCTCAAAAATGTTCTAAAGTGGATAAGGCAACGCATCAAGGCGCGCTTACTCACGGCAGGTCTTTTTCACACTAACGTCAACCTGAAGGTAATTTTGAATATAAACTGATACCAAAATCCTAATAGTATTTTGGTAAGAAAGTATTGAAGTTAATAAACATATATTGTTTTAAATATTATTTTAAAGTATTTTATCTGCATATTAATGAATAGCTTAAACAAGTCCTTAATTTTACAGAAAAATATATAAAAGTTTGAAAATGTATTGTTGAAAGATGGTCATTTCTAAAATGTGGATTTTTTTTTCTGGCCCTAAGCAAAGTTTATTACAAATATTTTATTATGTAAATATATATGTATTATGTATGTAATTTGTCTTCTCAACAACCCTATAACGAGTTGTAAATATATTTTACTAAGTGAAAATTCATGTATTATCAAATAATTCATAGGTGTCATGTCTTTCACATTGTTTATAAATTCCTATACAAAACCAACAAATTTTGATTTTATTAAACTTTGGTGTTGAAGCAAATAACTCTATTATTGTTTGAGGAAAAAATCACCAAAGCTCTGCTTTAACTAAATTCAAAGCAAATACTAACTGTTTGGACAATGCTGAAAAGTTTGTTCATTTAATGTCATGTCTGTCACAAGCACCTTTTATTTTATATTTAAAAAAAATTAATTAAAAATTAAAAATTTTCAATCTCACTGTATTAGTGAGTTTTTTGAATGTATGTGTATTTTTTATTAAATACATAGATTTGTATGGAATTGTATGCAAATAAACTGTTTGAAGTCATGTCTGTCACAAATGAAATTAACCATCGCAGGGCGAAACATAACTAGAACATGGCACATAATGTTGGTCTGTAAGCTTATAAATTATAAAATAAATTAATACTAAAGAAAGGTCTTCTTATTAAAAAAAATATGACCTATGAAATTAATAATAGCTCGAACCACGGCGGTGAGCAAGTGGTTTAAATTACAATCTCGTTTAGTCTGGCTTGCCGGTTGACGGGGAGGTAGGGGTTCGAATCACATTTGAATGTAATAAAGGTGTCTTTTTTCTAAAATGTTTTCCACTTTCCCTCCAAGAAAATTCAAGCACATTTTTTTTCTTCTAAATTTTAATGTATTCATTCCTATCACTTAAGCGTAGTTGAAAATATAGGTAGATATAGTTCGAACGGGCAAAGAAAAAAAAAAGATCGAGAATTTGAATACTAATTTAACTATCACCATTAATCAGTGACAAAAAGGGTGAACGGTAAGGGACGAAATTGCATTAGCATAAAAACTATCTCACGACCAATGCTGATACACCTTAAAAAAAACTGAATATCCTTAAATAATACAAAGGATTAAAAAAATGTCTTCTTAGGTAAATGTAAAGCACATGCACTTGTATCTATCTACTTTATAATCCTCACCCCTCCTTTTTTTGTGTCTCCCAACTATCCGTGGAAAGAATTCAGTCCCAAATATAAACCCAAATATAAACTCATCCCCATCACAGAGGAAGAGAAAAGGGAGATGATAACGCTCTCTATAGCGGTGATATTATAGAGAGACCACTTGTAGGTAGGTAGAGAAGGAGGGAGGGATCACCAAGAGAGGGGTGGGGGTGCCGGAGATAGTCATTTCCTGGTAGCGGAAGTGTAGTCCTTGCAGTGACCCCGTGTGAACCCCTCTAGTAGTCTTCTGTCACGCACTCTGACACGCAACGAGCCGTGGATGGGGAGAGTTTATCCCCCCCCCATCTCCTAAATACTCTCTTTTTGAATTCTAGTTCCATTTCTAAACGAATTGCACGAATGGTAAACACAACCATTCGATTCGTAGGACTACACGTTGACATGATTTTGATCATGTTAGAACACTTTGACTTAAGTATTTGTTGAGTCTAAGCCATTGCACTTGGTCTCTGTAGGTGAAGTATGGGATTTAAGGTCCCACCTAAGACATTATCACTTAGCAGCGCTGCTTGGTGGCAAGTGAGAAAGCGCTTCAACACTGCTACTCACAGTCATGAATGGTGCTGCTGATAAGTTTCCAAAGCGTGGTAGATAGCTTCTAACAAACGTCGGTGGGGTTGCTAACGCATAAAATATAAATTAACATACATTTACATTAGTCCATTAAATAGCATAAGTACAAAATGCCTTGAAGTATTCCCCCGGCAATCAATCCCTTGTCCGAAGTTTTTCTCAAAAGATTCAACAACCAAAATTTGTGATAAAACAAGAAACCTCGTTTATTTTAAAATGGAGACTATCCTAGGCCAAATTTTTTAGGCCCCTACATCTTTGTACCTTCTGCCAACATCGTTCTCTATCTGATTCATGTACTTCAGTTTTAGTTTCCCGCTTGAATTTCTCCCTTCTCCATCTCCTTTTATAATTAATCATCTTCATCAAACTATCATGTCTCAGTGTATGGCTTACCATGTTAACTTTTTGTTGCTGTATACCTTTACAAATCTTCCTTTATTCATTTGGTTTTCTTAGCATTTGTGTATTTTATACCATCTCCATCCATGATATTTTCTATATTACTCTTTTCACATACATAAAGCGCGACGATCCAAACATGGGCCTTGAGGAACTCTTTACTGATTTTAAAACGTACCTTAGTCGAGGTTATTAATGACTTCTTGATATGAAAAGCTTTCTTCGCCTGAACTATTATACTTATATCATCTTTCTTGCTTCTGTACTTTTCCTAGATATCAGAACTCCAGTACCTCTTCCATTTCTATATTAATTAGATTTTGACTTCTCCTTTACTTTACTGCACATCATGACTTTTGTTTTCGTTTGTATTCGTTCATGATTTGAATAAAATGCAACCCAATCCTTTGTCAGTTTTTACTTTTGAAAAAGGATTCATTCTGTATCAAGTAAAAGATCATACCTAACTGATAATCAAGGCGGGAAAACAGTGAAAAGAACACGAAAAATTTCAGCTTTATGAAATATGTAGCTGCAATGCTCTCATTCCATTCTCAAGCCTAAAGTTGAAGCCTGCTTTCTTCTTCGCAATTCCTTTTTTGGTCAGGTCTAGAACTTAAATGGAGAGTTGAATGAAGACGAATGTTAGGAACCGATTTTATCGGCACCCCCTTTCACTTCAACTCTATACCACAAACCAACACCTTCCACCATCCTTTCCCTTCATACACACTTTCCTCTGTCTGGTTTCACAGCTACGAACTTCCTTTTCACCTCCCAGCCCCCACCCAACACCTTCTTCACTCCCCCACAAAAAAAAAACACACACACACTTTTACTTCGTGCACTTCTTGTTATAAACGCGAGGGAAATTTTTCTTCCTAGCAGAGTCATAAAGATTCTCTTTTCTTCCAGAAGGCAGGGAAGCGAATGCGGGCCATACTTCACCTTACGCAGCCTCACCTCAATATCGGTTTTGGTTTCCATAGCTACCGATATTTGCATATCTCCCGCAAACTCCAACCCATCCCAACTTTCTCACTCACTTTAGCTTTCCACCATTTCCTACTTTCTTAAGAAGAACGGAACACTACCGCTTTCTTTCTAAGTGTTATTTGTGAAATAACACTCTCAAATCCCTCTACCATTTACCCACTAAACCTCAAAAGTAATTGTGGGAGAAGCCTAACCTAATCGAAACCTATATATCCTATATAAAATCAATAGTGGCTTTTGAAAATATGTTTCACTTATCATATACTGCTTTGGACACTTTTTTTCAGATTAATTGGCATAATACATCATATACACTTAAACACCCTATTCCCCCCTCCTTTCCTTTTTCAAAATATGTTTTAAGACATTCTTATTACACGAGCACGTAACACTCCATTGTAACCATCTACTGTAAAACACACTTAAAATAAAACGGTGCCTTAATAACATTTATGTAAGCCCGCAAATAATATTACTTTATGATAGGTGACGCTTACTTTTGGTCCCCTGAAGGATTAATCTAAATTATTGATCCAATTATGGTTTCCCCCGAAATATGCATTCCACATTCTTACTCTTTGGTGATTATGACGGTTTGGGCTAAAGTGAAAACCTCATTATTCGTTGTATCCATATAGTGTTATCGGTTAAGCATGTCTTTAATAGTATATACTATAAAATATTACACTTCTTCAAACTACGTAGACCAACATAATATTCAAAGGGTCCCTCTAGAAATATGTAACATAAATGTATGTAAACTTTCACTTAATTCATATTTATGTGTGTGTACGCTGATGATTGTTGGGGATTAAGAATATTTATATGATAAATCGCATGCATTAATAAGCATGAACGTCATATTTTATAAAAGACTTTGTATGCATGACCATCCCAATGTTTATTATGTTATATATCCGTTTTGGTGTAATGATTTATTAACAAATCACCCTTGTTACCATCTCAACCTTGATATTTATGGGAAAAAAATAGTAGTAGAATGTAAACTGGATTGTCTCTTCGTAATCAAACTATTGTTTCTGTTGTTAAACGGTTATTTTTTCAAAAAAAAAATGTTTTTTTTATCCCTTTCAATTATGATGATAGGTCTCATTCAAATTTGATGAGATGGAAGTCTATTTCTGAGTTGAGTCGTTGTGTGTTAAGAACGGTTGCGTGCCGGCTAGAGATTTACATTTTTGATAAAATTCAACGACTGACTTTGTCGACGGTCTTTCCCCTACCCCTCCCTCCCCTTCTATATTGTAAAATCAATGAGAATGTCGAGCATATTTTCTGCCCTCTGATATTATTAATTTAAGACTAATCTACATATTCCGGATCCGCAAAGTACGCAAGAAATGTATTCCATTATAAAAAATATTGCACTATACATTGATTCCCTAATCGTAGGTCAAATTTCATAAGATTTCGTAGAAATTGGATCCACAATAAAATTCTAAAGGTTCACTTACAATCACCTTTAATTACTGCATATCTTTATAATCTTGATAATTTGTTATTTAGTGCACACATCCCTTATCGTTAAACACGTGATATCGTGTCAACCATATGGGAAAGTATAATACGATGTTCAATCAAAATTCTTAACAAAACAATTTCAGTAAAGTCAGTAAACACAATCTACCTTTTCATAATTTTATTTTTGTTTCTAATTAAAATAATGATTGAGTTTGTTTATTATAATTTTCTAGGAAGTTGGATGGTAGTCAGGTTAAGCTCTGCATACTAATAGACTGCCCCCCTCATTTTAAATAGCCATTTGTACAACCACACACATAATAATGTAGTGAGAAAATGTATGTACATTGTACATTGATTTCAAAGGGAAAGTTTAATAATGAATGTGATAGAGCAGACTTGTATAGTCCCATCAATCTGAGCTAGCCCCCGGTAGCAACCCCCCACGAGCCGTTGTAACGTAGTGACCTCGACAACATTTATCAAGCACTCGTCACTTTCTCACTTTCTGCTAACAGGATAGCTTGACAGGGGAGTAATGTATTTGTTTTTTATCCTGATATAAAAAAAATCAAACTACTTTAAAAGAACTGGTCTTTAAAAGGATTCACCCCATCTACAGTAGCCCCATGGATTCCTTGGTGCTGACTGACAGCTTACAGCTGACTTCTGACAGCCAACATTTATCTATATACCTAACTTTTTTGACCATCAGAAGTAACAGCTACTAAACACATGTTTTTGAAGATCATATGGTTCAGCATAGGGATACATAATTTGGTCTGGTAACTTTTCAAAGCCGTCAGCTGTGAGCTGTCAGTCAGCACCAAAGAAGCCACGGGGCTACTGTATTGAGTTACTATAGTTATTTTAAATGAAAACAAAGTCTTGGCACACTTTTTTTAGAGGAGAAATCGTGCCGGACTGATTTTTCACTGGTGGATCCTTCCGTAAGAGCAAAATGAGAAGGGCACTCGCGGTTTAGCAGGCACAATCATGTGCTGCGTACGTTTAAGTTTGCTTAGACCTTCCCATTCGAAACGTTTGCGTTTTTTATAGAAAAACTCTTGATTAATTTGGCGAATAGTATTTTTATTGCATTTGATAATTTTTCAACTATATGGAATATCCTTAAATATTTTATACTGTATTTTCGAATAACTTTTCTACATTTTCCTCTAGCCTAACTAATTTATCAAACGAAAAATATTTGTTTTCTTTAATTCTATCTGTTTACACCATTTGTCGCAAAGCATCTTGTCATTAAGAGCGATACCATACTTACTTTCGACTGTGAATTCCTCACTTCACCCCGGATATAAAAAAAAGCTCCCGGGCGTGGGAGCCATTGTTTAAAACGGGTGCTACGCGAGGGGGCGGACGAACGGGCGGCGGTGGGTTTTTCGGGATGCTGTATGGGCGGCCGGACCCCCTCCCTATTCATCTCTCGCACAGCCAAACCAGCGCGGCCCCAGAACAAAAGAGAGAGAGGGTCAGAGAAAAAGAGAGAGAAATATCAGTTCTCTGTTCATTCTCTCCCAACTATGGTATTGATCTTTCTCATCCCCTTTATTCTCGCCCTCCCTCCCCCCACCTATGCTATGCCTATATATACATAGGACCTGTAACCAACCCTTCTATTTCCCTTTTCCACTTCCACCCCCCAAAAATAATTCCTCACTTCCTTTCCTTTTCCCGGCCTACCTACCCATGGATCCTCCACGTTTCCGCCTAGCTACTCTTTTTTTTTTACACCCTTTCAGTCAGTTTTGACCTCGTTTCCAAAGTTATTCGGCACCTAGTTTTTTTAATGTATAGAGAAAGAAAATGGGTTGAAGAGGGATGGAAAAGAAAAAGTTTATTTGGTGAAATGTTACAAAGGTTTTTCAAACAGAATTCATACTTAAGTCATCTTTGCAAAACAATAATTTGAAAAGAATGCAAAATAAGAGGGTTGTGCATTTAACCTGACTCCAGCTGTATATGTAGCCTTTATAATTATAAATTATTGATATTTGTACTATAAATTATATTTATAAATAAGAGACCAAATGTAGTTATAATTTTACTCGATAAAATGATTTGGGATTAATATCTTATTGTTAAGTCATCCATCACCTAAATGTAAAATTTTATAACGCCAGGCTACCAGCAACTTTATGATATCGGAATGAGGTTCTAACTGTAAAAATGCATCAATCGTATGAATATACATTTTGGGACTTGAAGTAATTTTTTTATTTAACTTATAAGCCTTTAAATAGCTCTGGCATAATATATTAATCTTACCCTAATTATTTTAATAAATAGGCTTATATTAAATATATTGAGTAGATAGTTTAATCAACATATCTCGGTCAAGATTAATCTTGTATTTTATACTAGGCCAAAGAATACAGTATATGTTTTGGTTTTCAAAATATGATTTCCCTAAAATAACTTATGCAGTAGATAAATTGAAAGTATAGGGGGGGGGGGGGGAGACAAAAAAAATTCTAACAAGTNAAAATGTTACAGTTTAAGAATCTACATGTACCTTTTTCACTTATTTAAGTTAATATATATTTTAAAATTATGATTTTTGATAATGTTTAATTTTACATACTGAGAAATAACTAAAGTGATATTATGACAAAGTTGGCTGCTATATTACTTTAGCATATAGATAATTTTTGTAATCTTCAACTTGATATTTGGGAAGTGTTTTACATAAGTACTATATGTATATTTTTTAACTAAAAAAGTATTAATTTGATGTTAGTTTACTTTTGACTGAGTTTTTTGAAAGTTTGGTTACAAAATATTATATGAGAAAGTGTATATGATTGTGTCTTACCATTTATTTTATTTGATCTTTAAGTTTGTTCTTGTGGTGGTATTGCTATAGTAAACAGACTGTACGCCTACTGGTACCGTATAACTTTCAAATGAAACCGGTTTGAATTTTTGTTTTATAAATATATAACTATAAATATTATGTCAAATAAAGCTACAGATAGCATTTCTAAATCTGCCTTTATGTGGTAAATTCTCACTTGTATTTCGTGCAAAAATGGTCATTTTAATAACTTTATAAATGGGAGAGGAGTTTATTTAATTAACCTTCCAAACATTTGGCTAAGATAATTAACTAAACGTATATGTCTGACTTTCACTATAATTTAATTTAAATTCAGGTTATTCAATCTTTTGTTGATTACCATGGATAATATTTTTTTATTTTATTTTTTAGCCCACGTATTACTACTCTTTCGTGTTATACGCTTATGTAGATCTATTAATTACGCTAAAATATTTAAAGGGATTTGGAAGTTATATTTCAAGGAAATGCACCCATATTTGTTTCTAGGGAGATTGGAAATCAATTTAGGAAAATCACCCTTAGTAGATTCTACTGAGAGTCGTACCTTTATCCCCACATCATCGGCAGTCCGATTATTTTATCCCAACTTTTAGAAAATCTTACACAAAGCGACTGCCTGAAAAGAAAAAACTTTTGGAGCTTACATTGTCAAATGAAATATAAAAATAAAAGTTATAAACAAATAACTTATAATAAATTTTCACTCTTTTGCCTGCTAAAACTTTAATTTATTTTGGTGCTAAATGTCTTTATTTTAGTAATTTAAAAAGTAATATGGGGTAGAAAAACCATCAATCCCATACTGATTTTATTATTTCTATGATATACTAAGTGTAGAGTAAAAATCAAATATTACTATTTAATAAGATAATAATTGATTTAATCATCATACAAAATAGAATTATTATTATTAAAGGCCTGTTCACATTTGTTGGCAGCAATACATAATCTATTATTTCACTACACTAGATTAATTTAGTTCCCTGCGCCACGTTCTATTCAAAAGTAAATACACAGACATATTCATTTCCGCCAACTAGCTTGAAATGACCTTAGCGACTAGATACGTTAATTGTTTTTTGTTATAAATAAAAAAAATATCTTCTTTACGCATACCTTGAGCTAAATACTAAACCTCACCTTGATGATGTCCAGCACTCTTACTTGTTTAATTCAATATTTCCAGAGGTAAATATATATTTTTAAATGGTTAAAATAAAACATTTCTTTAAGCATTGTTTTTAAGAGTCGTATTTTTTTCAAGAGATGCGACAAGCAACAAACTTATCTTTTTTTCTCACCCTCTCCCTCCTCTAAACTTTATTTTACTTTTTTTTCCCCCCTCGTTGTGAAAGTTACGGTCTTGTGACTGCAGAACGGGGCCTAAGGCTAGGTAGAGATATATAGGCGAGGTAGGAGGCACTTTACGGATGGCTAGAAAAGGGATAGAAATGAGCAGAAAGTACAAAGTAAAAAATAAGAGAGAAAAAAAATTTTGGGAGTTAAAAAACTCAGTGGGTCACAAAAGGGTGTTTGGAATTAATGTTGTTGGACAGTGGAGAAAGTTTCTTTTTTTTTTCTCTTTTTCTTTTCAATGCAGGTTTGTAAAAGGTTTTTTTTTTATTGTAAAAGGTTTTATTTTTGTTTAAAGGAAAATAAAATTCTTCAAGGACTTTCACAAACCTAGGACAACACAAGAGCAAACTTGACATCACCTTTTGATCTTTTTTTTTTCTTTTTCTTAAATTTGTTAGATTTTCTTACTAACTTGAAAATGTTTTGTGAATAAAGATAATATAGCGTGGGGTTAAACAACAAACCCAAATTTTGTATTCCCCTCATTTTATGGAGTCTTATATATGACGTGACAAACCAAAGTTTTAATCCTGACTTAGTGATACAAAGTAGTGTTTTATCTCACTGTATTAAATATTTTAATTGTTGTATCGTCAAAACGCTAGACATAAAACTTTCAAACCCTATTTTTTTTAACTACCAAATTGTATTTTAAGCTTACCATAACAACAACTTGTAGTCCTAGAGCTTTTACTAAACGTTTCACCAGAGAACCTCGAAATGAGGATAATAATACTGCTCATGAATCCAAAATCTTCCTTGTAATTAAGTTTTATCGCCAAACCAGATGCAACACCTTGGCTATTCTGAAGCATGCCGGACCTATTGGCACAAATAAATTCACATCAAATCAGTGGATACACATTTAACATAATATTGGACTTAAATTAATTGGGTAACAATTTAATATTTAAGTTGATTCTATAATGAACAATGATAAAATACTTTATTCTCACTATGGCGAACGTATATTTATTCCAAAAAATAATAGCGTTTTTGTGAATTATTTAAACAAGCAGGTGACCTAGTGGTCTAGAGGTAAGTTATCGGACTTCTGTACTTGTGGTTCGGGGTTCAATCCTAGGTTCCGGCACAGTTTTATCTGATTGCTAAACCCTTCCTTCACCTCTGACAAGACGTGTATTAGTAACAACTGTGAATGTGTGGAATTCCAGTCCTTCCCCGTGGTTCAGATTCCACGTTACACTGTAGGTCCTCCATTTTCTCTCACAATCACCCTACCATTACATATTAGCGTAAGTGCGTACAACCCGAACGGGTAGTAAGACGCCGTGCTAATAGTAAAAGTTTAAACAAACGACTCGATAAAATCACATGCATGTATCAACATTAGGAACATTTGACCTAGCATATCGGTATGATCGTTTAGGCACTGTGCTAAAAAAAATGTCCAGCTACATTTGTAATACTTAGGTTCAAATCCAGGTGTGGTTAAAATTAAGTTAGTTTGTAAGTATTTAGCCCATATTATCATGCTGTTCATAAATAACATGTTAAATCTCCGCCCTTCTAAAAAAAAAAAAAAAATTATGGTGACTGCTATGTTTGGAGAGAGCTTTAAAACACTTTTGAATTTTATTCAACCCAATGAATCCTGTTAGAATCGACCCTCAGGTTCCTCATTCAAGGTCCAATGTGTTAATACATATAGGCGTACGAGGTGTAGGCCTACTGTGACGTGTTGGACCCACTTGAGCGGAGGACAGGAGAGATCAAAATAAAATGTAAAAAAAAGTCCACATAAACATGTGTCCCATTTGACCTTGTTTCCGAGCTATTGTCGTGCTTGTACTCCAGTTGATGCAGATCGATAAGAATTGCTCATTATGTCCACCTTTTGCCTGAAGGCAAGCACTGCAATGCAATGTATTGGCGAAAGAGTGCGCCACTGTACGACACGACTACAGGCAATTCCTATGTTAACCACCTCCACATCATTAGAGTACAAACATGACTGTAGCTAAAAGAAACAAGGTCAAATGGGACAATTGTTTATATGCATCTTTTCATTGATTTTGTCTCTCCTGTCCACCACTGCTTTATTAAAAAAAATTACCCTCAATGCACCCATCCAGGATTCAAACCCTAAGACGTCCCAGTCACCGGAAAACCGGGCTTAATGAGCTTGATGTTTATTCCGCTTGCCCACCGGCACACGTAGGGATATTGATATTAATTATAGCACCACATATACTAACCGTTCGTGTTATACGCTCAAGTACTAATTACTCTAAGGGGGCGGCCAGACTGAGCGCGCGAGCGACTAAAATATAAAATAGAACACATGTATTCTAATGGGAGGTGGCCACACTGATAATGAACTAGGGTCTGCTAATAACGCGCTCGCTCGCTCGCCAGTGTGGCCACCCAGTCGCTTGCGCGCTCGCTCGCACGCTGGTCAGTCTGGCCGAACCCTAATGGGTTGGGGATCGGGAAGGTCTAATTTTGAGGAAGTAGACCCGCATTTGTGTGGAAAACCATTTTAAGAAACCCACCCCCCATTTAACCTGACCAAGATTCTAACCTCGATCTCCCCGTCCTCGGAGGCTAGCTGAACACGAAACCAGCGCGTTAGAAGAATGTTAATAGCTAATCTAACTTTTGTCAGCCAAGTCCATTTATCAAAGAGCCGCCCAGTGAACACATCAATCAGAGATTATTATTTCAAACATTGTCTATATCCCCTAAACTTTTAAAACCCGGCGAATCTATAGCGGGCATCAGAAGGTGGTCCCGCCACGCCACATCCTCCCCTCTGGTGGCATTTAGCCGAGTATGGCCGGAAGTGACGCACTAAGGACCGCGGTGGGTCGTCCTATCCCGTGCCGTGGCTTGCTGCCAACTTGACCGAGAAATGTTTCTTTATCTCTCTCACACACACTCCTTTACTAGACCACACGTTACGTCCACTTTACTTTAGAACGCTATTGTGTATATAGGTTGTTAGTGTACCCAGATGAAACAAGATGAACAAACACTTCAAAAGTTTTGGTTATTTAACGATTTGAAAATTTGTTTGCTTTAAAAATTAAAAATAAACCTCACCTTGACTGACGGTCACGTGGACAAAGGCATCAGTTTCATCTTTAATAATTTGTCGGTGACAAGGGATTCTGGGCTCGAATCTAGGCCAGCTTTACAGAGGTTTTTCCCCCTTAAATAGTTTTACACACACACTCTCTCTCTCTATCCACGCACAGGAGGGATCATTATTCCTAAACTTTACGTTCCATATCCTTAACAATTAGTTTGGGTGACTTGGTGGTCTAGGGGTAAGGTGTCGAACTTCTTTGCTGGGGGTCCGGGGTTCAATCCTTGGTCCCGGCACAGATTTATCTGATTACCAAACCCTTCCTTCACCTCTGACAAGACATCTTGTGAATGTGAGGAATGCCAGGCCTCCACCGTGGTTCGGATTCCACGTTAAACTGTAGGTCCTCCATTTCATCTCACAATCACCCTACCATTACACATGAGCGTAAGTCCGTATAACCCGAACGGGTAGTAAGCGTGGCTATTTAGAAAACTTTATAGTTTCAACATTAAAAAGCGGTGAGTTCCCTCATCCTCTTCCCTCTTACCTAATGAATGGGAATAAATTTACGTCTGGTCTGTTATTTTGAAGCATGTTGGTTATTAAGCTTTATGTAACATGTTATCATTTCTTTAAACCTCAGTCAGTAGTAGTAAAATTACTTAATTTTGTAGTTTCACTGCACAACTTTCCCTCTCAAGACTAAACACCTATGTTTGTTTACCTTTTGGAAACTTTACTCGCACAAACTTTTTTTTTTTGTGTGTGTTTTGACGTCATCACTAAAATTTGTTTTGATGTATCCATTAAGTCTGTTAGTTAAAATTCCACCCAAGCTAAGTTAACAATAATCGCCAACCAACTAAGCCTACAGGCAGTATATATATTTTCATACCCAAATCACCCGATGTCTTAATTTGTAATGTAGTCTCTACCCACTTGAGATGGATTAAAAAATTTGCGTTTTTGATAGGTTTCAAAATCTTGGAAAAATATGGATATAGATCTATCATCATATGCTAACTTATGATGGTTTTAATTTTTAACACAGTGCTTATTTGGTCTAACTTTTTTATTTATAGCCTTAAATCATTTTGAAAATCCTATAGCGTCACGTATGTACCCTATCTCAAGGTTTTTCTTCGCGTTACAGAAGCTACTCTTAAATAAGAGCTTGATTAAAAAAAAGTATTAAAAATAATCTAAAGAAAGTAAGGACATGTATCCTGTAGGCCTATTTTTAATGGTAATTAGGCCCTAAATTCGTTAAAATGAAAATACTAGTAAGTAATACAAACCTCTATTATAGAATAGTATAAATATTTAACCATGATTTTATAATTTATTTATTCATCGGTCTCTACTGTAAAATGTATATAAAAAAATTCTACGAATATATTTTAGTCTTTGTACCTAATTTCCCTGCGAATATTGTACACCGTGAAAGGGAGGGAACATACCGTTAATTGTAGATCAAAATAACGATAATCTATGTTGGATATTAATTAGCATTAAGGGCTGTGTACATTCCCTCGCTCTCGGAAGGCTGTTACTAGTCTTTATAATTAGGCGCGAATTATGTGCGTCTACTTTATGAGCCGACTTAGCTGCTGGCCTTTGCATAATTCCTAGCGACAAGGAACAATTTTATATCTTTTAACAAAGCTGTTGAGTAAATATGACAACGCCGTTGTTTAAGCCAGTGCATTACTTTCAGGATATATATATATATATGTTTGTATTTTTACAAGGATTGGATCCTAGATTAAAACGGTTAATTATTTATTTTGAATTCTCTGTAAATCTTGCAACTAAAATAATTGTAAAACATTTATTTCAAACACAGTAGTAGGAAATAGAAAGAGTATCGTAACAACTCGACTAATATTTAGGATAGTTAGCGTCTGCCGATAAAGTTTCCAGGCTTTATAGAAATAAATAAGTATTAGAGTAACTATGAAAGTAACTTTACTTAAGTCTCAAAAGGATTAGCCTTTTTTTATGTATAAAACTTTAACCAAATAAAATATATAAAAATGGTACCATGAAACATTTTAAATCAAGCAGGCCAAAATGTTACCGGTTTTTACCTTAAAATATAGATTGAACATTTATCTTAACATGGCAATCTATATCATAGTTTATGAAATGTTTAAATCTTTTTATAGTCTAAATTTTTAAAATCTTCAATGTTTTACTTTTAGTTTTTATTTGTTTTTACTTTTATTACGTTATAAATCCGGCCCATTTAAAGAATCATGTTTACAGATATTTATTATAAATACAATTGTAGTATTTATCAAACCTAAGTCTAATATCTATTTTTTTTTAGCTAGACCATGGGTATGTTTATTAATATAAATAAATTAGAGTTATTTAAACAATTTTTTTTTACCTTGGAATAAATAGGAGAGCCATTTTATTTCTATTGGGCTAAAATATTGTTTTAAAATAACTAAAATATTTCTTCATAGAAACTTTGCTTTAGTAGGCCTAAGAATTTGCAAGGAACTAAATTTTAAAATTCAAGCATAATTACATGCGGTCAACATTGATTACATTCTACTTTATTATTAGTACCTAGTCTATTTCATAGGTATTGATAAGTTAAATGCAGATCACATGACTCTACGTATAAATATAATAAAGTTGTTTTAGTAACTTTCATAGTTGTAAAGAAGTTCCTTCCTATTAAAATTAGTCGGTATACATGCTTGTGATAAAGTTGAAATGTATGCGAGTCTCTAAAGTATAGTTGCATTCAACCTGATATCAAGATGTGAATCATATACAGTTTTACACCGTTGGAAGAAGGAAGATTAACGATTAGCTATCTCCTATGCGCATTTACACGGCGCAGCAAGTCTGGACTACTATTGGTGGATTTGTCACGTGGCCTGTGCGTTGCCATAGGTACCTGACTTGAGCAGAAGTTCGTTCCCGTGGATAAAAAAAAATGTTTCCTTGCTTCCGAGAGGGGATTATCAAGTTGAGAATGACTGAAATTCTACTTCCAAGCTCAACTCAAAACTTTAGAAAACGTTTTGCGAGTGCGATAAAGGCTTGAAAGTATAAAAGCTTAGAAGTGGTGGTTCGCGGGATGTATTTAGTTGGGATACCGAATTGAAGAACATTATTAGCGGATTGTTAATTCCTTTTGGGCAACCGGTGATGGTTTAATTAACGAGTTGGCACTAAAACGTCTCCTTTCTCGACACGGGAAGAAAGATTATATCATTTAGCTTAGTTTATATATGAGTGATGTATCTGTTTGGTCAAAGAAAACACGTCAATAAAGTAGGAAAAAAGAATAATATTAAAATTGCTTACCGACTCTTCTATTTTGTGATAAATCGTGAATCCCCTTATATTATTATTATTATTATTATTATTAGCATTATTATTAGCACCGCGTCTTACTACCCGTTCGGGTTATAGGCACTTACGCTAATGTGTAATGGTAGGGTGATTGTGAGATAGAAATGAAGGACCCACAGTTTAACGTGGAATCCGAACCACGGTGGAGGCATGGCATTCATCACCTTATAAAAGGTAAAAGTGTTTTCCCCACCTCACCCCCTCAATGGTAAATCGAGAGCAATCGCTGTTAAATTTATCAAATCTAAGAAGTGTTTTTTTTTAAACTTGGAGTCGTTTCACAAACTCGTGATTAATAAAACTTTATGTTTGACACTATTAATCAAGGTTAGATTTTGGACCTAGATGACGTGACTTAACATACCGAACCATACCGGCTTTTTATCATGATCCTACCTATCACAAACAAATATTGCCTTAAACTTCGGGAAGTAGTTCTCGGTTAGGAAACGTGATCATTTTAGTCGGCACGACATTTCGTACCGGCGCAAGACTTTCACCAAAACCAAACAAATAAAAACTAAAACGCCCGGAAAATAATTATATACAGGCTATCTGGAGTATATCGTAGATTTTGAGATAATGTATTCCTTTTCTAGGTTCAGGCCCATTTTCGTTCTAAATTTATCAAATTATCTAAAGCAGTGTTTCTCTAAGTTTCGGTGATCGGTCCCGGTCAGTTTTACTGAGGGTGGTTTTCCACTCTTACTCCACGCTAATGCCGGTACACTTCATCTAAATTCAACCTTCCTAATCCATAACACATGCATATAATTAGTAGGCCTGCTTAGGCGTATAACTCGAACGGGAACCAATGTAAGACGTTTCTTTCACATTCAGCTATTGTATTCCCTTTCAAACATTTCTTAAGATAATCTTATTCCAACCACATTCTTTAATTTCTCCTGAAAAACCCACAATAAAATGTCATAATAATGTGTACCTATATTTATTTATATATATATATATAATGTAAACAAAAATCTGTATAATAAACTAAATAGTCCATGATGAAATCATTTTTGTGGACATGCATTATTTTTAGACCGAATAGCACAAAGACCAACCCTATTATTGGGAATTATTTTTAAAAAAAAGTTTTGTTTCTAAAGTCAAAATATGGAGCTCGAAATTATTGAAGAAAAATATGTACACTTTTTAATATGCACGGCATCTTTAAATGACAAATTCATTTTATGTCAAAACTTAGAAAAAAGTGAGATTTCGACAGCTAATGACGGATAATGACGGGCTTCTATCATGGCTGTTTATCAGAGATTGTTTTTTCACTAAGTGTTATGAGATCATAATTTATAACATAAATACGATAAAATTCCTACGTCGCATAGAATTATACTCTTTTAAATCGTAGCTAAATAACCTGGCGTCCAAAACAAACAAACTGAAATCCCTCCCCGAAAGCACTTAGGCCCGTGTTGCCTCGAAGGTGACGTAGTTTCATGGCCGAGGTTTCAGGTTGTGGATCACCAGGCGCGGTGTGTCCTATCATAAGCCAAGCTCGTAAAACTCTTTTACTACTGTAATGCGCGTGCGCTCACTTTTTCCGCTACACTTTTGTTTTGTGGTTGACAGTAAATATAGTCCAGCTTCATTGAGAGGGCTGTTGGGCCAGAGGCCAATCATAGTCAAACAAATAAATTAGCATCGATATTAATCGAAATGAAATCATCACTTTTAACATAAAAAACACTGAGAATGTATGTGACTTGGTATTCCAACGCATACGTGATCCGTAGAGAGTAGTAAACCGAGAATCATCCTAGAGGATAGGGGGACCACCTCAGTAAGCGAGAAATTGCCGTGTAGACGTTTAGCTTTAACGCAATATTTAATCCTGCGATTAAAAATATGGTTCACGCCCAAATAAAGTCAAAAGTTTATAACAAGGCTATTTTTTTCTTAACAACCCTATAGTTCTAAGTTTTATTAATAGAAACCAGTGTTACACTAAATTATTTTCAACGACTTTTAAGCAGATTTGAGGAGATTTGAAACTAG
>CABFOV010000513.1:6992-42273 GCA_902141375.1 Timema poppense
CCGTTCGGGTTATACGCACTTACGCTAATGTGTAGTGCTAGGGTGATTGTGAGATGAAATGGAGGACCTACAGTTTAACGTGGAATCCGAACCACGGTGGAGGCCTGGAATTCCCCACATTCACAAGATGTCTTGTCAGAGGTGAAGGAAGGGTTTGGTAATCAGATAAATCTGTGCCGGGACCGAGGATTGAACCCCGGACCCCCAGCACAAAAGTCCAACACCTTACCCCTAGACCACCAGGTCACCCTTTTTCTCAAATTACTTTAACTCCCTCCTTAAGAACGATCAGGCAAAACAAATGTTGAAGATTGATGAATCACCCTATCAAGCTTTTGTAGAAACGGATGCATTGGTAGGACCAAACTTTTAACACGTTGTTGTGCGATTTCAATAATAGCTTTGCTTAAAATCTAAATATGGCTTTTTTTTTAAATAAAAAAAAGTTCCCTCCGTTTAAAGACCGCTGATAATAGCTCGCTCCTCCAATACAGGTGAGGGTGTTGAACCCGGCTCCCTCCAAGCCCCGGCATTAACAATAATTGATCGTGTCACGCTCCAATAGTCACGGCGCGTGATTGTTCGGCGCGAGTATATAGTCTCGCTGGGTTGGCAGTTTGAAGCACGAAGTGCAACGAACAGTTCCAGGAACATCGCTCGCGCACAAACACCATCTGCCAGGAGCTTTGTTTAACGTGGGCTTTATAAATACACGGATTAATGAGATTATAATATTAGTGTACGACTTACAAATTAACTTAACCTTTAAAGGTAGTCCCTTTATAAGATGAGTATACAACTTCTATTACAAAACCCCCTAGCCTTTTCAAGTTTTACAGAAGAGAGATTTTCAATTTTACTATTTGGATTAACTTTCTCCCGCTTTTCCTTGGCGAGTGATAATTTTCACGTTCATTACGTTGCTAACAACTTATAAACAACATTTTTATTATTTTTCTAATAGGCCTGGTAAATGTTTTGGTTATTATTTGTGGCATTTTGTAAATATGGCATAAAAACCACAATGTGCAACCATCTCATGTTCGGACACCATTTTTACCAATGATTGTTTGTTAACATGCGCGAAACCAAATCTTTCACCTTAGCTCGTTCAGGAGGGGTAGGGAAAAGGAAGGCGACCTTTTAGAGGTAATTTATCCGCATTTGCATGAAAGAAGTGTGAAAAACCATTTAGGAAAAACCATCCTCAGTAGATCCGACCGAAATTCTAATCCTGATCTCCCCGTCATCGGCAGGCCAATCTGACAAGGCTATTTTGCCACTTAAGAGGGTAGGTGAAAAATTTATGGATTTTTTAGATAAATATTGAAATTCTCTACTTTTTTCCCTTATTCTTCATTGAAAATGAGATAAAAATTTCAATATTTGTGGCATTACTACAAACTCACACACAGTTATTTTAACTAGGCATCACCTTGAATAGAATTGTTCCCTTAACCCTTACCTGCCGATGACGGGGCAGTCTTGAGTTCTAATCCCCGAACTAGTGTACCGAGGTGGTTTTTCTTAAATAGTTTATCACTTTCCCTCCATGAAAATACAGGTAAATTTCATCTAATCAACCCCAGTTCACCTGACAGAGATTAGAGCCTAGATCTCCCCATCCTCGGCAGTCTGACTCAACACGAAACTAATGCGTTAGCCAACTACGCCACCGAGTTTGTATGAAAGATATTAAAATAAAACTGCTGGTATCACCATGTGAGGAAAATCAAATTCTATGTTTCTTCTACTGCAGCAATATTTTATTTATTTTGGTCAAAACTAATGTTTTGCTAAAAAAATACCTGGGATAGGGGACCTAAAGGGAGGTACTAAGTGATTCATCCCCTATTATGGTAATTTTAGTTAAATAAATAAATCCTTAATGTGAGTACGGTTCAGTTTAAAATCCTCAACTCACTAGACGATTGCAGTAACACACATGGCAATTACTGCTGGCACCATGCATAGGTCGTGACAAACCGTTTATCCTCAAGATTCTATCTGTGTGATGTCAAACATGTTCTCAATTGGCCACTATAACGCCGGAACAAAAAAAACATGCAGTAGAATCATTTTGAAAATATCAAATGTCATGGATGTATATCTGAGTGTCATGAGGCAAACTTTTACTATTTTTTCAAACGATAATATCGTGAAAGCTTAATATTAGCCATCTACAAATTATTGTGAAGATAAAGTAAGGGGGTAACCTACCGTAGCATTGATATGTGATGCAGGTGTTCAGAAATCTCAAATTAATTAATTATTTTTTAGAATATTAAAAAAAAAGCTCATGATAAAATTGAGGAGAAAAGTACAAACTTCCAATGGCGTAGAGAGGTGCGGGTCGGTGAGGAAGGGGGGGAGGGTATCTATACTCTTATATTATAAGTTATATACGTGTAAAAACTTATTTGGCTAAAGGTATAATAGCAACATTTTCTAGCAAACCCCTCTAGAAAAATAATCTTTCTACTCCTTTGCAGCATGTCCCTTTCAATCTGAAAGCCTTACATTTTAAGTAATAGGCTAGAATTTAATATATATATATATATATAAAAAGTTAATATTAGATTATTTTAAACGATGTTTCGCAGTTCTGAGGTAAGTTGGCTTAGATCTTAACGCTAACCTTCCTGAAACCTATCAAGTCAACTTTTAAAACTAGAAGATAATTGAATATTGTCTTGGCCACACAGACACAATACATGGACGCTACAGAGTCAACAATATTAGACAGTGGTAGGGGCCATAGTACGCCGTGGATGCTGCGTATGCTACGCTGCACGCGTATCCAGCAATCTGAGGAAATTGAGTTTTGGGGGACGTAGCGGAATACGCTCATGCGCAAAACAGGCAATCTCTGTGTTTGTAAATTAGTTCTATTGAAACTTCTGGTCTGGAATTGTTCTAGTTTTCGTTTGTATTTTACTACTTTATTTGCAATATACTCGTGTGTGTTTTTTTCCCGCTGTATTGTTTTGCTACAATGTCGGAAACATTAATCGAAGAAATTTGAGAATATCGGTGTTTATGGAATATGTCTACTGTCTCTTTACGCAGTGGTAAAAGTAAAATATCATGATCAGAATTATCATAGTCTCACGGTGAACTATAAACATCCGCCATCTTTGATGAAGACTGGAGGGGGAAACAACAGCGTAGATCCCTACGTGCCCATCCCCCGTGTAGCATACGTAGCCTCCGTAGAATCCGTAACGTAACGTTTTGTGTCATCAAGGCAGCATATGTTTCACAACTGCCGTTTCTATAATAAATAGCAAATATGCTTCGCACCTTAATATCCCTTATCACCCAAACGCATAATATCTAGAGCTTAAGTCAGCTGATTTAGCTTGAACCAGACATCGTTTTGTGATTTAGTTTTTTGAATTCTTCTTTTTTTTAAAAAACAGTGAAACAGTTTTATCATTTTTTTAAAATACACTTTTTTTAAAGAATCTTGATAAAATAAAACTATTAAAATGATCTTAATATCGTTTCCAAATGATGAATGAATTAAACCGCACTTTAATACTTTTATAATTCGAGTGTAATTTTTTTAACACCGCGTTTTACTACTCGTTATGTGACCTGGCGGTCTAGGGGTAAGGTGTCAAACTTCTGTGCTGGCGGCCGGGGTTCAATCCTCGGTCCCGGCACAGATTTATCTGATTACCAAACCCTTCCTTCACCTCTGACAAGACATCTTGTGAATGTGGGAAAAGCCAGGCCTCCACCGTGGTTCGGATTCCACGTTAAACTGTAGGTCCTCCATTTCATCTCACAATCATCCTACCATTACACATTAGCGTAAGTGCGTATAACCCGAACGGTTAGTAAGACGCGGTGCTAATAATACTCGTTCGGGTTTTATATGCTTATGTACTAATTACGCTAATGGTTATAGGGAATAAGATGGCTATATTTCGAAATGTACCCGCATTTGCGTGTAGGGAGAGTGGCGAGAGTCGTGCCTTATACCATGAGTCCAACGAAGCGGGTCATGAGTAATCAGGTATCGAATTACCCGGTTAATCTGTTATGAGATGAGCTCTTAATAATAAGTACGGCCCATGCTCGAGTAATCTTAAATATTATTGCCGAAAAATGAAAGAGCTAAGGAATACCCAGGGTCAGGATAGTTGAACAAATTGTTCATAAGTTGTTTTTTAAATCAAACTCCCATTGCCATTACTGCCTAAATGCGGCGCAGTTATTCTGATAAGATATTACAAGATAATTTAAACAGTTTAAACATAAGACTACACCCATGTATTAGACTCAACGCTATGTTCACAAAACAAGATGTATCTTGGTCACATTCTGTCATAAACTTTCTCAAACGTCCATGAGATAAACGGGGGAGGGAGAAAACTTTTTTTTTTTGCACTCAACGTTTACACGCTTATTATCGTAATACACTGTCAATAGTAATCGAACCACGAACCTCTACGAACGTGAGGTTCAATCATACTATCTCCTTGGGCAAGGAGGTTGTTTGGATCTTGTGTCGTAAACTACTTTCATAGTGACTCGTGCAAAAAAGAACTAAGATTGACTAGAGTAAGAACATGATAGATAGGAAAGAACACTCTTTAAAAAATACAAGCTTTGTTTTTAATGTTTCAACTATAAAATCAAGGCTTTTTATAAGCATTGATACTTTCTATCAAACGTGACAGTTGAAGATCACAGTACTTAAAGTATGAACATATGAAAACAGTTATGTGTTATTATTATTATTATTATTAGCAGCACTGTGTCTAACTACCCGTTCGGGTTATACGCACTTACGCTAATGTGTAATGGTAGGGTGATTGAGAGATGAAATGGAGGACCTACAGTTTAACGTGGAATCCGAACCACGGTGGAGGCCTGGCATTCCCCACATGTATTGTCAGAGGTGAAGGAAAGGTTTGGTAATCAGATAAATCTGTGCCGGGACCGAGGATTGAACCCCGGCCGCCAGCACAGAAGTATGACACCTTACCCCTAGACCGCCAAGTCACCTACATTTATACGAGTACTAATGGAGTAGGTACGGGGACGGTAGAATTTAGAGGAAGTGTTCCCACATTTGCATGAGAGTAGGAAACTATTTAGGAAAAACGCTTCAGTACAACCATGTCAGAATTTGAAACCTGACTAGACGAGACTTGCACCTTTGTCCGCATGTCCAGAAGGGAGGGTAAGAAGTTATATTTATAGTAAACTCCTAATCGCTCGTAT
Source organism: Timema poppense (assembly GCA_902141375.1). Lineage (NCBI taxonomy): Eukaryota > Metazoa > Arthropoda > Insecta > Phasmatodea > Timematidae > Timema > Timema poppense. Next base: position 12,231 of record CABFOV010000513.1, read on the forward strand.
TCCACTTTCTCTAACATTAGATAAAGTATAATTTCCGATTCTACCGGAACTCAAACCAAAGTGAATCAGAACTCCCGGGTGTACTAAAGATAGGTTTTCCTAAATCAGTGCTACCCAAACTTTTGGTACCTACCTAGTTTTAATAGGTATTGAGGGAGGGGAGCATTAATTCATTAATTTTAACTACCATTTTCCCACGTTTCTGATTTTTTTTTCATATTTTTTATATTTTCAAATAATTACAAAAATGTTAAATCTCCAAAAACTTTTCGCGACCCACCAAAAATCGACTCGTGACCCACAGTTTGAACTTTGGAAACCAATGGCCAGTTATTTTCCCCAATACCTTCACATAAATAATTATATGTGAATTTTCTCTTAGTTACTTACACCCTCTCATTCTTGTCCATTAAAATAAGTCGTTGATAATTATTGGTGTTGAAAATTTTAAAAAAATAAGAAGAACTGGATGTGAGTTAGGTTGCGAGTTGTGTACTTATATAGACCCGTATTTAGAAAGTGCACGTGAAATGCCCCGACACAAATACTGCAAGCTAATTCTAGGAATGTATAATTGCTAGGTATGATTGTAGCACGTGCGATGCCAATAGCCCTGACCGCTCCCAACATGTGCGAGGAATGTCCCCACTTGTCCCCGTAAGCCCCCTCTCTCTTATTAAGCCAGGGGGGGCTACTCTAGTGTCTCGGGGGGAGGGATAAGACGAATCGAGTCCACGCCTTAACCGCCGTACACACGTCAATAAGAGAGAAGGCCGTATCTCGCTGACGGACACACAGATGTGGTCAAATATCCCCCTCCCCCTTTTTTTTCTACCGTCCAATCTTAATAGGAAGAGCGGCTTGTAAATTACTAACTTACTTTGTGGCCAACAGTGATAATATTTTACCATATCATTAGGTTTTTTTATAAGTATTAATTATATCTATAAAAAATGGCAGTTGCCGATTACATGACTTGACGTATAAATACGTGAAAGTAGATCTAAAGTATGATTTTCAAAGAACTCCCATTATTTGAAAACTGGAAAAAAAATGTTGTCACAATGGCGGGGACAAAAATATTACAATTATGTTTGCATTCTTGGTACGTTTAATTAATGATGTAAAGAGAAACTATTAAGTAATCCATTAGAAAGTATTTTTGAAAGCTTTTGATAGCTTTTTAGATGAACTTTATAATTAATAAATCAAATAAAACATGGTATTTTTAGAATTGCAAATTTCCTATAAATGTTGGTGGTTGAAAGTGGGCATCCCATAAAAATCATAGTTTAGAAACTATTCTACACCTACTTCGATGGTCTAATGTTTTAAGGCAGGTTTGTCAAAATTGTTTGATCATAAGGGCGAAATTGACAATAAATTTACAATACTGTGGAAGCTGCATTTCAGAAAATTCAATATTGTCCCCAACTTAAGTAATAAGATATTTTTAAAATTACACTCAACTTTATCCTAGAAATTTAACTTTATTCAGCAAGAATGTGTTTGGCTTTAGTTCTTGTTTTGAAATAATGTTTATTTATTGATTACAGATTTGTTTGTGTCTGGAAGTTATGATCGCTTGGGTGTTTGTTCCTTTTCATAGTGGAAAACAACTGTTTACACACTTAGGTGCTGCCAAACATTGCACATTTTTTGTTTCACAAATTGAACCACTTTGGGGATTTGTTTCTGACGAGAAAAGGGTAAAAATCTAGTGCACCAACCACAATTGCTAGATTTCCCAAAATAATTACCAATTTTTAAATGTCAACACCTCAAAGAGAGTATCCCTGAAACGTTTCTAAAAAAAACTAAATCTGACCGCATGTTGGTTTATGGAAAGATCCGAGGGCCGCGCAGAATCATGGATTGGGTCAAATGCCTGTGGTCTAAGTAATAGCTTTAGGAGTTTTTAATAAATGGTTTCCCACTCTTACTCCACGCAAATTCAGATACACTTGCTCTAAATTCAACCTTCCTCATCCCTAACACATTAGCGCAATTAGTTCATATGATTGGGAATGAAGTTATTCGGGAAAGAGTGGAAGGGTATGGGGAGTACATTAGATAGTATAGGAAGCAAGAGTGAGATGGAATGGACATGTAATGAGGATGTTGGAGTACATGAGATAGTAGAGGAAGCAAGAGTGAGATGGAATGGACATGTAATGAGGATGTTGGAGTACATGAGATAGTAGAGGAAGCAAGAGTGAGATGGAATGGACATGTAATGAGGATGTTGGAGTACATGAGATAGTATAGGAAGCAAGAGTGAGATGGAATGGACATGTAATGAGGATGTTGGAGTACATGAGATAGTAGAGGAAGTAAGATTGAGATGGAATGGGCATGTAATGAGGATGGAGAAGGAGAAGATGCCTTATAAAATTATGGAAATGAAGTATATAAGAAAAATACCTCAGGGGAGGTAAGGAAAGAGATGGGAGAATCAGATAGCAGAAAGTGTTCAAGTGATAGGAGAATAATGGAAGCAATTAAAGAAGGAATAATGGTGGGAGGATAGAGGAAGATGGAGGCATTTTACTAAACTGAACCAGCCACAGACTAAAAACAGTTATTGATGATGTTGATGATGATTTCATATTTGTGTAGCGCGAACGAGTAGTGAGTTGTTGTGACTTTAAGAAAACATTTCTAGCTATCAAGAAAGGTTCTTATTGTGAAAATTGGACCGCACCAGTACCTCAGTTTTTCTTTATTCATCAGTCAAGCGGCCAGTTGAAACCCATAACTACTCAATCGGGATGTTTATTTGTGGGGTTGTTTCAAAGCGAGTGTGCCATTTTAAGTATAACTTAAAATTATATCATAATTAGATTAAAATAAAGATATATATTTTATGCAGAAGTGTTCGAGATAGTTTTGCCTTTTAGTAGAGGGCTATATAAATCAAATAAATCTGTTGTATTGAAATAAAACAAGGAAATTAGATTTTTTAATGATAAGATTTTACCTCATTATTGTATAGTTTTAAAGACAGGGATGATAAGATTTTAGCGCAATTATGTTAAACTGTATTAAACCTATAAAATACAAACTTGAGTTATCACTTTTTCTTAACCAATTTAAAACCAATTAATATTTTAAAAACCAGCCGTACAGAAGGGACACGTGGATAAAGGCATCATTCTAGTCCGAATTGGTTTGACCTATGACATAAAGATCGTGGTTTCGAATCAAGACCGGATGAACTAAGGTGGATTTTTTACTAAATGGTTTCACACTCTTTCCTCCACGCAGATGTGGGTACTTTTTCTTTTAAATTCAACCTTATTCATCCGTATCCCACTTGTATAAATATGAGGATAGTATTTACCGGTAATGAAACGCGGAGATAAAAAAATTTGCAAAAGGGGGGGAGGGGGAATTAGATGGGTGCTAAGCAAGTCTTATATTAAAATGAAGCTCATTTACTCAAATAATTCACCCTTAAAATAAATACTTTGTTTTATAGTTGGTAGCCCTTCACACGGGTGGTCACCATGCTTATCGCTCGGGAACGCTGACGGTTTGGACTCTATAGTCTCGCCCGATACACGGCTCCCAGCTGTAGTTACGACCTTGTTACCGAGCGGAGGGTAATGTAATTTAATGTTAATGTTAGTGTGGTATGTGGGTGGTCCTTTATCTCTATCTTCCCCCTTCCCCCTCCCCACTCTCTTTCCGCAGTGTATGCTCTCAACGGTCGGTCTCACTCTGTCACATTACCATATACAGTCTGGGTCTAGTCGCGGTTGAAAAGTCTCCAGGGGGTTCGACTACAGATGAGAGATGGACCCGTTTCCGTTTTGAAAATATGTTCTGATCTTTTTTTAAATCCAGCTAAAATGGAACTAATGTACTCGAGATATTTCATGTTTTAAAGTGTAGTTAAATTTATCTTTTTTGAAATTAACACCAGAAACATTATCAAATAAGTTACAATAAACATAATAAATAGTTTTAATCCTTACTCTCACGTATCGACAAAAGCGCTTGGTGGTTGAATTTGTACCTAACGTTGGGTCTGTTGTAGACAAAATATGTTAAGGTGGGGATGTAAGGAACGCGATAAAAGAACAGTGTTTTGGCAGTTTTTATAGCAAAACATTTTGTTCGTCAAAATAACTGAAATAATTCTCAAATACAAACATAGAGTTTAGTAACCTTAACAGTTCGAGGGTGTCCTGGAATTTAATGACAACTTTTCTCTTTATTTGAAAAGTTTCTCATCTAATGCCGCTATACTAACAACAGATATTCACCAAATTGTTTATATCACCATGAGAATAGTCTTTTGCTGATTTGGTGAATGTTTGTAACTGTATTCACAGATTCATCCGCAATTTACAATTTTATAAAAAAAATCTCGTAAATATTAGTAACCCCACACAGCTCCAATAAATTACTGTGGAAAGATTTAGCATACTTCATCTAGTACAGTTCGATTTCGATAGAAAGAAACTTTTATTGACTGTTATAAAAGTCACTGAAACAATTTTCATATATTTATACGTCAAGTCATTTGACCTGTCACTTTTTGTAGATAATATAATGAAATAAAACTAAAAGCTTTGTTGTTGGTGGTGATGGTGAACTAAATAAAACAATCCTTGAGAATAGGATGGGAACGATTATATTTTAAAACTTCAAGATACTTTTCGTAAATAAGATCTCATAAATCATTTTGGGTGAATTTAAAAAAAAAAATAGTGCATTCATGCGGTAAACTATCCCCGACATGGTTAAAGTCAAAAACGCTAGCGAAAGCCATAATATGTGAATTTTGGTACGGCTTCTAAACTACACACCTCTCATTCTGTTACCTTCAATTAGATAGTGAATAGCTCAGCGTTATCACAATAAAGATAAAAATGTATTAAATTTAAATAAAAACAGCTACAAATTAAAATTATAAAAAAAAAATCGGTGAGCACACGGACTAAGCGTCAAGTTCGTTTATTTTAGGGACCAGTGATGAAGCGGTTGGGGTTCTAATATCGTCTGGGTGCAATGAGGGTGTTTTAACCATAAAAATACTACTTTACAAATGGGGGTACATTTTCCTAAACTACTTTCATCATCCTAGCCTTACAAATTTAATTAAGTGCGGATAGCTTGAAAGGAGCAAAGAGTAAAATAAAAATCATTGGACGCAGACAAAAAGTTACACCTACCATAAAAAAAGTTTAAAAAATATTGGGATATTTAAAAAATAATAATGCAACTAAATTAAATTGTTGTTTAGTGTCAAAAATGTGCATAATAACATTTCAAAAAGCTAATTAATATGACCCGCTTTGGTGGCCACCTGGTATAACGCGCTACTCTCACAGTAGAATAGACTGCCAATGACGGGGAGATCAAGGTTCGAATCTCGGTTGGGTGTACTGAAGGTAGTTGTTTTCCAAAATGGTTTTCCACTCGGCCTCTATGCAAATGCGGGTACACTTCTATTAAATTATATCTTCCAACCCCCTAAAACCATTAACGTAGTTAGTACATAGGTGAATAACCCAAACGGGTAGTAAGAAGAGGTGCTAAAAAGAATTAATACATTTTATTTGATCCAGTAATTCTCGGTGTTTTCATGAAAAGTGGCGGCGTAACGGGTGACGACCATTGTCCCCCCCCCCCTCCCCCGGTTAGAAGTAGCCTTGGCCCACTTGGAGACCAAGACTCGTCAGAGGAAAAATGAACTAAATACCAAAAATGAATATAAACACTAGTGCACTTTTTGGCCTTCTACCAAATAAGTCTCTGCTGTGGCTGATAAGTTTTTTTACACAGGGATTCATTTCACTCAAAAAAATATTTTACATACACATTGACTTAATAATTAAATAAACTCTTGAATAATCAAAGTACATTTTATGTAATATTACAAACATTAAAATGATGACATTTAGAATTAATGTGATATATGTATCTTTTTTTTTGAAGATACAACTTTTAAATGGCAATGGTTTGTCATTAATACAAATTTGAAAAATACACTTTTTAAGCTTTGTAAAATTAGGCAGTACTTAAAGATTCGTTATTAATAAAATTAACAATATATAAAGCAAATCTCAAAATTCTTGTGGATGACAATATTTTTTTGTAAAGTGATTTTAAAAAAAACCAATCTTCTTCAGTAGTAGGTTTAACTTATAAAAGCTTGTCAAATTTGAAGTCGATTAAAGAGTTATTCAAATCTATATATTTAAAACATGAAACGATTCCTTTCTCCCATGCTTATTGGGGCTCTACTCAACTTATTTTACTTATTTTCATCTCTCTCTCTTTTTTCAAAATAAAAATAACTCAAAAATACTTAAAGTGAGGGAATATTTAATTTGGTATTAAAGTTAGAATATAAATATATCCTAACTTATTGAATTTTCAATTTACATTCTAAAAACTAAAGGTTACAAACTACAGTTGAGAGTTTTTAGGGTTCAATCCTCAGTCCCCGGCACAGATTTACCTGATTACCAAACCTTTCCTTCACCTCTGATAAGACGTTTATTAATCACAACTAGTGAATGTGGGAAATGCCAGGCCTCCACCGTGGTTCGGATCCCATGCTAAACTGTAGGTCCCCCATTTCATCTCACAATCACCCTACACATTAACATAAGTGCGTAAAAACAGAACGGGTAGTAAAATGCGGTGCTAATAATAATAATAATAATAATTGATAAATTGATGCGTCAACGGATCTGCTAATTTAACATTTTAAAACATTTTAAAACTCATCTTAGATGTTACCTTGTTTATATTTTATTTTATTTACTTGCAACATTTTTTGCACTACGATATTCTCAGCCTTTATCGACGAGTACGATACCGTTAATGGTTAATATGGTATAGACAGTTCACGCTAATTTTGCCCTTTTCCGATCGTTCGAAAACTACTCAAGGGTTATTTTATATTCATCCAGCTCAGAAATATGTTTGCTCAGTTACAGCATTTGTCATAAGTGACAAGACATGTTTGAAAAGAAAATGGTGTATTATTTTTATAACTTTTCAACTGCCATCAAAGGAAGTTGCCGTGAACGGATGGTAAATTGTAACTAGTTAGTAGCTACTCTGAAAGATTTTTTATGACAAAATAATTCATATAAGACCTTACATTAAAAGAAAAATTTCAGACAAACGCCAAACATATTTATAAACATTTAAATTGTAGGCCTACTTACTGTTTATGTTAATAACTTCTGCAAATATTATTTTTCTCGTTTTTTACTTGGGGTTGTAATTTTTGTAGGAGGGCCTATTACGTTTGAAGAGTAAAATAGAGCTAATTAAAGGTGATAAAATAGATTATAACTAGGCCTATTTCGTTAATAAGCTAAATCAAACACTGCAATAGCCGAATGTTCTAACTCAAAGGTGCCACTCTTGTGATAAACTGGCCTGCTGAAGAAGGGGGGATTGGGGTTCAAATCTCAGTAGATCTACTGGAAGTGTTTTTCTTAAATGGTTTACCACTCTTCTTTCAAGCAAATGCGGGTAAATTACCTTTAAAATGCTCTCTTCATAATACCTATCCCATTAGAGTAACTATTATGTGCACAACCTAAACAGGTAGTACGACGCGGTGATAAAAAAAAATCACTTCGGTGGTCGCATGGTATAAGGCGCTACTCACACAATATGCTAGACTGCCGAAGACGGGGAGATCGGGGTTTGATCTTAGTCGGGTGTAATGAAGGCAGTTTACCCTAGATGGTTTTCCCCTTCCCACCACGCAAATACGGGTACACTTCCTCTAAGTGTAACCTTACTAATCCCTAACACATTAGTGTAATTAGTACATAGGCGTATAGACCGAACGGTTAGTAAAACCCGGTGCTTAGAAAGAAAAAAAAAGGACATAAAAATACTGTAATATAATTTATCTTTATGGGGGTACGATTTAGAAAAAAATATCCCCCTCAAATATACCCCTCACTTCTTCACACTTCATTCCAGTCTGAAGAACTCTGTTCAAGTTCCGAAACACCATTTTTCAAATGCTGTCACACTATTTTTTACTTTGAGCGTTAACGATATGTCAAGACGGGAGATATTAATTTCTGTAGTCCTTAAGGCACCCGTACTGGTTTAGCAGGTGGGCACTTTACTGAGACTCAAACCAGACACCCGCGGGAGGAAAGGAGAGCCGTGGTAATTGGTTGGCTTACCCTCAGGCTACATAACACACGTGATATTTGCTCTGTGTGGAATTTCAACATACTGTGTGTTTAGAGAATATATATCACGCACAGTCTATCATGGCGAATCTAAGGGGGATTTAGATTACTGCCATACAACTAATAAGTGTTTATGTTAAGGAATTAAGACATACTACCACCAAAAATTTTAATTTATAATGCTTGCTTCATCATACAGTTGTTGACATGTTTGCTAATCCGAAAAAAAAAAGCATGCAATGGTTATGCCAATTGCGTATCACATCCATCCCCTTTCATGTGATGTGTCAGGATGTTTATACCCTGTACAGTTTATCATGGCGAATATAAGTGGAATTGGACTACTGAATTACAAATAATTAGCATTGTTCTTGGAATATATTAGCGATGTGTGTTCATATACTTTATACTAATTACAGCTTTCTATGGTGGCTTTAAGGTGGATTAGTCTACAGTTTATATAAAACACACAATACCTTTTAACGATTGTGACGTAGTCTATTATTATTAGCACCGCGTCCTACTACCCGTTCGGGTTATACGCACTTACGCTAATGTGTAATGGTAGGGTGATTGTGAGATGAAATGGAGGACCTACAGTTTAACGTGGAATCCGAACCACGGTGGAGGCCTGGCATTCCTCACATTCACAAGATGTCTTGTCAGAGGTGAAGGAAGGGTTTGGTAATCAGATAAATCTTTTGCCGGGACGTAGTCTAATACGTTAGATTCCCATTGCACTTGGTCGCCGTTTACCAGGCTGTAGCCCAAACCTAGCCGAGTAAATTAAGTTGGTTTTTCAAATATGATTTTTCAATAGTGTTCGTCGCTTCCTTTAACGCTTATGTGGATGTAATTCTAAGCTGCCACTTAACTCTATCTGTTTAATAAGTGTGACACTACACCGTAATCAAATCCAAACATTCATTAAATTTAATTTGTGTAGAGTTTGAACTTTGTATTTTAATGTATTTTTACCCAAAACATTTCCTCAAAAGAACTTCAATTTGTACATATATAGGTGTCACCAGCGTTTGAGACTACACTTATAGTGTAGCCTGCATCACACGCACCACGCATGTTTTTTCCCCACGAGACGATTATATTGCAATTTAAACTGCTTTGGGATCCGCGTGGTGGGTAGGCTGGGGAACATAGTTGCCACATAGCGGGAATTTGAGGGTTACTACTAGGCAAGCATATTCAGTCACTGTCAAGAAATCTGGCAACGTGTATCGGTTGCTATGGTACCTACCCTTCACGGATTGGTCGAGCATGTGACGAGCATCCCTCCACTCCCCACTAAGGCTGCACTGACCTCAATCCTAAAGCAGTTTAAAACTCAGTATAAAAACAAAAAGGGAATTCGGATCGAATAAACCCCCCCAGCATGTTATTCTTGACGTGGTATAGCGTGTTGCCAAACTCCATGCTAGTCTGGACGTGGTATAACGTGTTGCCAAACTCCATGTTGCCAAACTCCATGCTAGTCTGAACGTGGTAGAGAGTTTTGTCAATCTCCATGCTAGTCTGGACGTGGTATAGCGTGTTGCCAAACTCCATGCTAGTTCGGACAAGCTGTACAGCGGGTGTAGCCTCAAGGCAGCAGCCAGTTCCGGTTAATAATACCTAACGAATGGTTTGAGAAGAATGAAACAACTCCATTCGGGCCAGACTGCTCGGCTCCAATGTTATTATAATAATTACACCCGAGTTATTTCGTTCTCGAAATTTAAATTCCACGACTTAACAATGAAAGAAGAGGATATACCTACAAATTTACACCTCTGTAACAGCTGGTCGACAGATCAACATTAAAATACATCCTTTTTTATCCCATTTCCTTGGATTAAATAGTTATTTACCCCTAAATTCACCTCTTAGTAGCCGTTCGACTTCCCCATATTTTCACTAAATGTATAGTAATGAGGAAGATAGAATGTAAGAATCACCTCAGTACGTCTGATCGGGATTCGAACTCCAGTAGACTTGTCACCAGCGAACAGCTTTGTCTGTCTGCCAACCGGTGCAAATGTTACAAATTGTATATTTCTTCAGTATCAGTGTGCTGGTTATGTCAATATTAATTATTATAGGATAAACAATAATAATTAGTGATATTATTTCCAAAAGATACCTACTGGTTACACTTAATCAAAACGTGAAAAACTACAGATCGATCAGAGTTCACGCCTGCAGATTTTCCGTCCCCCCCTCCCCCCTCCCCCCTCGTCCCCCAGCCACTAACTTATTTTTTTTAACGATTTAGTAAAATTAGATTGTCTTAATCGTTTAAATTATTTTTAGACATAAGGATTAGTAATAATTGCCAAATATGAAGTCTATATTTCAATTATTTTTTATAACAGTAAAATTAGTGATTAAAGTAGGTTAGTTAAAAAAAAGGAACGGAAACATTTCAGAATTTTCTGACAAAATAAAAATTATATTTAGATTTTGCTTCACCATAAACATTGATAAAAGACCTTACGTAAAATTGATTCTAAGCCCCCCTTTTACCTCTTGTAAATAAACGTAAGGAACTATTTACCCCTCCCTCCCCCAACAACCTTACATAATTTAAGAATGATAGTAATTCTATTTTCTAAATCATCATTTTTGGACTTGACGGGAATCGAACCCAAGACTATATAAACTCTTCAGGTATACACACTACATACTGACCTAAATTTACCGATGGTTAGGTATTTCGGACCACTCATATCCAGTGATAGAACTAAAACTTGAATAAATATGGTTTGATTTATTTGATATTAAAAAACCCTGCTCAGGCTTTTAGCATACATATTAATTACACTAGGGAACGAGGAACGTATAATTTAGAGGAAATGTACCCATATTTGCGTGGATGAGGAATGGGAAAACATCGAGGAAACATCACCCTAATTGTATCAAACAAGTTGACCGCGGTGGTCTTGGGGTAAAGTTCTCGCCACCAGACCCAATGTTCGTGGGTTTAAGCCCACGGGAATCGAACCCGGAACCTTTGGCTTAGTACGCCAACGCTCTAACCAGTGAGCTATCCAGGAATCACCCCGTGCCCAGGGTGCGGAAATTGTCGGCTACAAGTGTGTGATCAATTAAGAATCACCCATCATGATAATGTAGACTCACGCCCAGTGGCGGCTCGTAGCTAAAATTAGTGGGGGTGCTGCTCCATAAAACTTTAGCCTTTGTTTTAAAATGGTGTAAAAGGAAAACAACATGTATAAAAAGAGAATTTATTCAGGAACTTGATAAGATCTTAACAAAAAAAACACTTTTTTTTACTTACTTTAACTTTAATTGTTACAGTTCAAGCTTGACCTATTCATTTAAAAATGAAATATATTCTTCTTGTTTTAATATGTGCAAAAAGTTCAATAATTTTCTCCGTGATCTCTGGATGACAATTGAGGAAATTTTTCTCCATTGAAAGTACTGCAAGCTCATTTATTCTTTCTGTTAAATAAAAAAACTGAAAAAAAAGTGAATCAAATAGAATAGCTGGAAGCAGAATAATAATCTAATTCTACACTCTTCTACACTTTATCACATTCAAGACTATGGTACACGGTATTTAAGCACAGCACAAGCTGAGTAAAAAAAAAACTTCCTTCCACCATCACGCCAGAGACGTGTATTAATCACAACTTGTGAATGTGTGACATTCCAGGGCTTCACCGTGGTTCGGATCTCACGTTAAACTGTAGGTCCTCCATTTCATCTAACAATCACCCTACTATTACACGTTAGCGTAAGTGCGTATAACCCGAACGGGTAGTAAGACGCGGTGCTAATAATAATAATAATAATAATATAACCGTATTTAACAAAAAATAATAGCTTTGCTATTCAAGCCATCAGCCAAGATTCGAACCCCAACCTTGCCGTCACAAGCAAACCATACTAGACGAACTTAGCGCCTAAGTCGGCCAAGTCTTTTGTCTTGTACACGTAGAAATGTCATCTATTCGTACCCGCAAAGTCGTGGGTTATGACTTATGACGCTCTTGAAATAAAAAACTCTCAAACTAAATAACACCGCTTCAGGTATGGCTATCGCCGACAATGTTAGCATTTGGAGCGCAAGGCAGGTACCATATATGGACGAAATAATAATAATAATAAGATGGAGGTGTTGCAAGAAACGCTTGGCACACACAAGTCGACCATATGTGAGCAAGTATTCTCGTCTGGAAATATCTCGGGGTACAACACGCGCAGACGCGTGGGGAAAAGAACTGAATATTTAAAATCAAATACGAAGTCACAGCACAAGAAATCCCTTGCGCAAAAACAAACAAAAATAGTAAGAACAACATTATATAGACACTTTTTTTTTATGGTAGTTCACATTGATGAGCACTGGAACTAAGGTGCATTACTTAGCCTTGTCTGGTCTGATTTGAAGCTGACGGAGAGGCCAAGGGTTCGAACTTCAATTTCAGTAAATAAACCCCATAAGCTAACCGATTTAGCAAAGGCTTCTGACTTAAGTATAGTAAACATAAAATGTACAAGGAAGGACACTTTAATAAATATTACACATCATTACATAGTTGCCAACATTTAAAAAATATATCCCTTTATTTATATCTAGCAAATATAGAAATTAATGATGCTAATTAAAAATGACAGCTGCAGGACACATGGCTTGGCGTATGAATACATGAACGTACTCCAATTTCCATAAGAAGAAAAATAAATTATAGCTATAAAAGTTACTTGATGTGTGTTCACGTATTCAAACGTCAAGACATGTGTTGTACAGCTGTCACTCTCTAAGCATATCAATACCTATTAAAGTGGGTGACCTGGCTGTCTAGGGGTAAGGTGTCGGACTTCTGTGTTGGAGGTACGGGGTTCGATCCTCAGTCTAGGCACAGATTTATCTGATTGCCAAACCCTTCCTTAACCTCTGACAAGACGTGTATTAATCACAACTTGTGAATGTGTGGAATGCCAGACCTCCACCGTGGTTCGGATTCCACGTTAAACTGTAGGTCCTCCATTTCATTTCACAATCACCCTACCATTACACATTAGCGTAGGTGCGTATAGCCCGAACGGGTAGTAAGACGCGGTGCTAATAATAATAATAATAATAATAATAATAATAGTAATAATACCTATTAAAAAACTTTTTTTAACTCCGCGTCTTACTAGCTGTTCGGGGCTATAAGCATATGTATCCTACTAATTACAATACGTGTTAGTGATTATGAAAGTTGAATCTAGAGGAACTGTACCCTCATTTGCGTGGAGGAAAAGTGTAAAACTATTTAGAAAAATCCACCCTCAGTACACCCGGCCGTGATCGAACCTCGATCTTCCCGTCATCTACAGTCTAGTATATTGTAAGAGTGACGCCTCAGACCATGGTGGCGACCTAAGCGGGTCAGTAAAAAGTTATCAATGTTGACTGGAAAAAAGGTTTTATTTTATTAAAAGTTTCTTCTTACCAGAATCCTACTATATATTTATTATCTGTCTGTTAATATTCTTGTTAAGTAGTTCATATATATGTTAAACAGTTTTATGTATTCAAGCGAGGAAGATAAATCACACAATATAAATTATGAAATGTGAAGGGAATGTACTATTTGTAAGTGGTCATAACGTCGTCCTTGTATTCCTACGCGAATTGGCGTTGCATTGTGATGAGTGCAACACCGTGTGCATTGCCGGTGAGTGATTAATTAACGCTTGTTAAGACACGTTAATGAAGTAAGTAAACACCTTTAGTCTTGGTGAGATCGACAGCTATTAGTTATTCGTCATGTAAAGAAAGGTTCCTGTTTACTATCGTATCAAAATATGTCGTAACTTGAGCGTGAGATATTATTTAAATTGAAAAAAAATTACATCTGGATACGAGAATCGAACCCGGAACCCTTGTCTTAGTACACTGTTTATTTTACCACTTAGTTATCCATGAATGTGAGCGTTAGACAGGGTATCTACAAAATATCATAAATAAAATTCGATTACTTTTTCTCTCTCTGATACTAAAGACTAAATATTCCCCATTATGGGATTTATAAATATGTTTAAAAAATATCAAAATACTCAATTTTTTATGAATAAATACTTTTGAAATGCCCTCAAAAATATATCTAAAGTCTAAGCTTTGATTTAAAAACAAGAGAGTTTGAATAGGACGCAAGTAAGACATTTCTCTTCCCGAGATTGCCAAATAGACCATTTTCCACGATCGACTACAAATTCCTTGACGTTTCCCTGAATTTCTTGGCAGTTTTAAATTCATTGCCTTTGCCGGGTATTCCGTGATTGTGGCCACCTTGTTAAATAATAATATAGAAAAATCATTCGTTACGTTAGTTTTTTATTTCATGTCAAACATGAATTACGCACCGAGACACTAATATATGTAGATTCAACATCTTAACTCAGTCGGTAGCGTGTCTGTCTACTGATTTAGGGTTACGAGTTCAATTCCCGGCATGGCTTAAAATTATTATTATTATTATTATTAGCACCGCGTCTTGCTATCCGTTCGGGTTATACGCACTTAAGCTAATGTGTAATGGTAGGGTGATTGTGAGATGAAATGGAGGACCTACAGTTTAACGTGGAATCCGAACCACGGTGGAGGCTGGCATTCCCCACATTCACAAGATGTCTTGTCAGAGGTGAAGGAAGGGTTTGGTAATCAGNTGGAGGACCTACAGTTTAACGTGGAATCCGAACCACGGTGGAGGCCTGGCATTCCCCACATTCACAAGATGTCTTGTCAGAGGTGAAGGAAGGGTTTGGTAATCAGATAAATCTATGCCGGGACCGGGGATTGAACCCCGGACCCCCAGCACAGAAATCCGACACCTTACCCCTAGACCACCAGGTCACCGGCTTAAAATTGATCATGGTTGAAATGTGGGCTTAGCCCTGCATAGTGATAAATTAACGGCCGGAGACTGGATGTTGTGCCTGTCCTAGTCTTAAGTTATATTGTAAGTAGAGGAAGCTACTACAAGCCTAGCAAACCGGTAGTGAAAAATATATATGACTTGGATAAAAAAAAACTGACCCAGACCACAAGCTGGAAACCGAAATGAATGTAAAGACTATTATATCTGTGATATACACTTTAATATTAAAATATAACTTAAGATAGATATGTTTGTTAGGCATTCTCCCAAAATTAAAATTTAGAACCTTAGAGTGAGCTCGGAGGAAAGGTGTGTTTAGGTCCTCATTTTTACTTTTTTTTAGCACCACATATTACTACTCCTTTTGGGTTATACGGCTACGCACTAATTAAATTAAACTTGTGTTATTAAGGATTATGTGGGTTTAATTTATAAGAGGTGCACCCGCATTTGCGTGTATAGCCATTTAGGAAAACCACTCTCAGTACCACCAGCCAGGATCAAACCCCGATCTCACAGTCTTCAGCAGTCCAGTCCACTGTGAATAGCATCTTAGACCATGCGGCCACCAAAGTGGGTAGTAATAATTTGTTTAAATGGCCCTTCAAATTTTATGGTAATCTTTGTATTTAAATTAAAATTAAAATTTTGTGTGATTTCTTGGAAATATGTTAGCGACACAGGGTACATATTTGTCTACAAAGACTCAACCGTTATAGCCACACTAGTGGCCACGCTGTCTTAGATGCGAGACACGCATTGGATTCGGTTACCATTGAAGAGGAGGTCAGGTTTTTAGTCTAGTTCGGGTTGGAGTGAGGTTCATTTATCAACAGTGTTTTTCCGCCCTCTCACCACGCTGATGCAGGTGCAGGTGCACTTTCTCAAACAATACCCACCTTCCCCCTCACCTGAGCCTAATATTAAATCGTTAGAATCCCGTTTATGAAATGTACTAATTAGTAGTGATAATTTTTATTGAATATTACAGTCGGAGTTGATGGTAGTCCAATTTTATTTTATTAGGGGGTACTAAGCGTTCACTTTTTTCACACAGATATATTATTTTTAGCACCACATCTTTTTGTGAGGGTTATACGCCTATGTACAAATTTCGCTAATGGCTTAAGGATGAGTAAGGTCTAATATAAAGTTTGCCTGCATTTGCGCGGAGGGAGAGTGGAAAACCATTTTAAGACCATATGGCCATCAAAGCGGCTAACACATAAGAGTCTAACACGACTTACAAGCTAACTTTGCCTAGCAAATCACTCCTATTATCACACACCAATAGGAAAATCCCGTAGACAAATAATAAATATAATCACCAGCACCATACTTGAGTCAAACCAGGGTTTCCTAGAACTGTGAAAGGCCCCTCTAACCACAGAGCCACAGTAGTAGGCATAAGCTATTAAACTTAACTCACAAGTGGTGGTTTTTACTTTCTCTTTAATAGACTACATGATTGCAAGAATTGATAATAAAACTATACACTAAAGATTATCTATAAAATAGCTTCCCAGTAAAACCACTGTCTGACACCATTCCATGGGAAAGAATGGACACTCGTTTTATCAGCGAAACCAGTGAGTTCGTGGAACGTTGCCAAGTCTCGAAAGGCCGCGCAAATGGCCTGAGATGGGGAAACCTGCGACCACACATCATCATCAACATCATCGACAGTTCAGTTTAGTTAGTCAATTAGAACCTCGGTACGTTGAAGGAGAAAAAGTTCACAGCTTTGAAAAGAATAAACAGACATTTATAAATATTTTATAGTGAGAAAAAAAAATGGAAGGCCCTAAAAATCACAAGTATTGTTAATATAAGTTCCTGAGAATTCATCAATAGAAAATATTAAGGATGTAAACTTAGTTGGGGAAAAAGGGGTTTGATTTGGACATCTTGTAATAGATTGAGAAACTTTAATAACTTTTTAAGAACATAATTAACAACAACTCACAAACTTTTAAAAGTTTGCTGTATAATTATTTTGTAAATGTTTTAGAATATGAATTACTATTATTATTGTTGACTTGTATGTTATTAAATATTACGCCCTTTATTCACTTAAATTGCACTAATCGCTTATCAGACCAACCAAACAGTTAGTTTGAAAAAAAATCCTTTAAGAATAATTCAATTTCGAGTTCAAGATGTTCAGATTAATAGATAGACACATCTTTCTTCAGAAGAACAGGTGGACGCCTTAAAAAAAAAAAGGTGGACACATCATTCTTTAAATGAATATTTGAACACCTCTTTCTTTAGATAAATAAGTGGACACCTATTCCTTTAGATAAATAAGTGGACACCTATTCTATTTGATAAATAAGTGGATCGACACCTATTCGATTAGATAAATAAGTGGACACCTGTTACTGTAGATGGATATGGACACCTGCACATAGGGCCGCCCTACATGTTACTGGGAAATCTATTTGGTTAAAACGGCAAACAAGGAACATTTTTTGATCGAGGAAATGTTCTACAACTTCTCATTGATTTCCCTACAAAGAAGTACATGGCAAGTTTCAGAATGCAGAATTTCATTAGAGAAGGTAAGGGTCATGTGCTGTTGGCAATTCTATACCCGTGAGCAGCAACTTTCTCAAGATGGCGTCAACATCATTCAGGATAATTACAGAGCCAGATGAGTAACGTGAACCCGTCCATAGCTGACAGGGTTCTGAGTGGTTTATAATATTATATTAAGGTGGGAAAGTACACAGCCAAGTAATCAAATGAATCAGAACATCGGCGTTTGAAGAAAGAGGGAGTCAATGAAGTCACGTCTTAATTATCCTTTACCCCTAAAACTTTTATTATCCGTATATATAGTTTTTAGCACCTCGTCTTACTACCCATTCGGTTTATACATTGATGCACTAATTACGATAGTGGTTTTAGGGATTAAGAAGACTATATTTAGAGGAAGTGTATCTGAATCTGTGTAGAGGGTGAGGAGAAAGCAATTTTGGAAGAAAGCCTCAGTAAACCTGGTTGAGATTCGAACCTTTAGCTCCCAGTCATCGGCAATCTAGTCTATTGCGAGAGTAGCGCGTTAGAATTTGCGGCCAACGAGGCAGGTGTTTGGTCTTATTGTTTTAAATAATATGGCTTACTCATTTAGTTTTGTAATTATGAAAAAACTAAGTTGGAAATCTTTTATTCAAAATGATGACCAATAGGAATACCAGGGTGCAGGTGGCTGACAGGAGAGTGGAGGGGAGAGGACTGAGTCAATATGGTGAAGGAGAGGTGGTGGGGAGAAAGAATACGTTAGAGAGGCTTATATTCCAAACAGATCCGGACAGTGGCTGGAAACTGTTGATGATGATGATAAAGTACTCAGTATTTTTTATGTTTGGCGTGGCCCTTATGCTCAAACACGTTTGACATGCCTGCTGCTCTAGACATATGCAAACTTTACTTTTTGAAAATATTCCAAGAACATACGTATTATCAACTTGCAATTTAGAGAGCATCCAACCGTACCAGCGGTCCCACGGTGTAAGGCGTCAGGCTTAGAATGGAGTGAGGTTCAAATGACGAGGAAAGTTAAGGTTCGAATACCAGATGAGTATAGTGATAATGCAATTTATCAGTTTGGTTTTATCATTCACACCCCCGCTAATGCGAATACACTTTTTATATTATTATTATTATTATTATTAGCACCGCGTCTTACTACCCATTCGGGTTGTACGCACTTACGCTAATGTGTAATGGTAGGGTGATTGTGAGATGAAATGGAGGACCTACAGTTTAACGTGGAATCCGAACCACGGTGGAGGCCTGGCATTCCCCACATTACACTTTTTATAAAACAGCCTTCGTCATTCTTACTCTTTGGATTAATCTTTTCTTTTTTTAAAAAAAACTTTCTTTCGACCCCTACTAGAGAAATTATTGTGATCGTGAAAAAATCAAACTAGGATTTTGATAAATGTCAACGTTTCATGACCCGCTGATACCAAAATAAGTAATTTTTGCGATGCCTTCTGTCTGTACTTCAGGCTAGAGACGGAACCATTTTACAGAAATAAATAAAACTTGATATCTAGGGTTTTAAGAAAGTCCCCCCCAAGGGGTTTTCGGAATGAGATAATTAGCCCTAAATTTAATGATAGCTTACTGAAGGGCCAAAAGAGATAAAAATCGATTTTCTTAAAATCCGCAATAACGATTTTTTACTAAAATTTCTATCCAGGAATTGTTTGATGTTACATACAAAATGGCAACCATCGTTTTCCAATGAGAATTACTTTATGGGCACTTTTCATAAGAAGAATTTTCCAATCTGTATCATATCCAAAACTATTTGAGGGAGATACAAAATAACTTATCATTGTAAAGTTATAGTACTGTTAAAAGTAAGAATATTTTAAACTGGAATATATTTTTATAAAACCCTCAGTTTCAGAGCTATAAGCAACCATATAATATATATTTTTTATGAAGTACTTAGAAATTTGAAATTTATTTTTATGCTCTTTGGTGGACAAAGATGTTTCTCTTTCCTCAATGTTTCTGTAACAGTGTATATTATATCATTTGTACTCTTTGGTGGATTATTTCTGCAACAGTGTATACTATTTCGTTTCACAAATTTTAAGAGTTTTTAGTAAATTTCTGTACCATTTGTTTTCTAACCCACTTCAGTGGCCGAACAGTCCAAGGCGTCACACTTGTGTTAAGACTGGCCTGCCGAAGACGGGAAGACCAGGGTTCAAATGCCGGTCGGGTCTACTGAGGATGCTTATTTCCCCTTAATGGTTTCCCACTCACTCTCTCTGTCTCTATCTCTCTCCAAGCAAATTCAGGTACACTTCCTCTAAACTAAACCTTCCTAGCTCTAGCCCATTAGTGTAATTAGTACATAGGCGTATCGCCCAAAAGGGTAGTAAGACACTTTGTTCATAAAAATTAGCAACCTTTTATAACAATATTGCTTTCTCCGTATTATCCAGTAAATTAATGGTGATAGAACAAAGAACTTGAAAAAATGGAATATAATTCAGAGCTTTCCTAACTAAAACAAAATGTTCTTCAAAAATAATAGACATGATGTTAAACGTAATAATAAAATAGTTTTAAAAGAACTCTCGCAGGATTAACTCAGGATACAACTCGGAAACAAATCTAACCTAAAAGTCGCAGTCCTAAGCGCAAGAACAGTAGTACTACTATCCCATCCTCGACAGTTAAGTTCTTTCAAGCATCATCTAGAATCGATTCAGTATTCCTCAAACCATCAGTCAGCCTTTATAGTACACTTATAGGAGTCACGATGATAGGCCATAATTACAGCCAGCCAACCTCTAAAAAAAAAAGCATCTTCATTCATAGGCGGCAGGTCCAAACAAGTGGCGTTAAACTATAAACGCAAATAAACAAAACATAAAAAGTTAAAATAATAAACCTTGTAAGTAAAAAAAAATACTTCAGGAAGATGGGTATAAAGAGTCTAGTGACCTTGAGGCGCAGCGCACGTCGGCAGATATGAGAAGGGAACAAACAAAATCTTGCGTCGTTGACCGTCAACAAGAAGAGCTCTTCTTGAAAGAAAGCGTCTCAGAAAAAAATTAATGTGAAAAGGTCTTAATTGAGGTAGTGTATGAAAACAAACAAGGGCCACTTCACGACGTCCTCGGTTGGGAGGAGGGGACGGGGTAAAGGGGGAGGGGGGGACTTTAATGAGCAGACTTCATTAGTCGAAGTTTACTTTGTCAGTTTACACGGGCATCTCTGCGCGTCTTTCTCTCCAGACGACAAAGACGTGTTTAGCTCCAAGGACGAAAGCTGCGTGGCAGTTGATACGGACATGAAATAATACATTTGTAAGATTTAAAAAATAAAAAATCTTCAAATTTTTTAAATGTTTTAATTCTGAAGGTTATTTTATTGTAAGAATTTAAAAAAAAAAATCTGAGTCTAGATTCGAGAAAAAATAGTTGTATGCCAAATTTTGAATTGAAATTGGTTTTAGAGCTTTTAATTTAGTTATTGTTGAGTTAGCCTGACACATTTATTAAGCCATTATTTACATACTCCATAATCTTCGTATCATTATAATCCTTAAGTTCATTTCAATTTCGAGTTTGCGCATACACTCCATATTCTTAATCACATGATATTATGTAAACTAATAGTAAAATATAATAATTTTCCCAAAAAATTCATCGGAACTAAATGATATCAGAAATTATATAAATATAATCAGTATTTTCATAATTTTATTTTTTCATTTGATGTTTTTAGTTAAAATAACAGTAGTCTTATTGTGTTGGAGTTTTCTAAGACTTGCGATTAAATGATAAAAATGCGTTGTGTTTTAAAATGTCAACAGTTTCATTTACAATCCATTGATGCATTCATTTCGACTCTCACATTGATATTAATTCAATTGTCTTCTTGTGATTGACTCTCCGTATCCTTTTATAACGACAGTCCTTCGAAAAAGTTATAATTGATTCAACTTCTACGAAGTGCTATGGACTACGTACCTTACAGATACGGAGAATGGGGGCGAGGCTTTATACAAACACATAAAAAGAGCTAGAACAGAGATTCCCTAACTGGGGGTCGCTAAGAGTCCTGTGGGTGTCCGCGTTTATTTGTATTTTCACATTATAAAAAAACTCGCTATTCACAATTTACATAAGCATTTGTTTTTTTGTTTCCCAGTACTGTCCGATAAAATATTTGTTTATATATAAATATGAAATGGGTTATTTTAAATATTAAAAATGTGTGCGGGAGGTTTTTAATTTAACTTCGTGAGGCGGGGGAGGGCCACAGCGAATTATCATTGGCGTCAGGAAGTCCGCAATATGGAATAGGTTTGAAACCATTGGGCTAAAGATTAAATATTTTCCACATATAATAAATTATAATTAAAGACATTATAATTGATTTTAAATAAAGTAACACCTTGATAGCTACACCTATGGGCACGTATACTAAGGCATCAGTTTCACCCAAACTATTATGTTTGCTATGGGTAAGGTTCAAATCCCGAATGGTTAAGGCCGGATGCGTAGCAAAACTTGGATCCATGGGGGGAAAAAAATCTTGCTTTTTAGTAAAAGAAAATTACAGCTGAAATAAATTACACATAATTTATCAAAAACGTTGGCAGGAATAAATAAGCGGCTATCGATGGTGTATTTTTAAGAATATTGGCTTCCTTCTCTTAATTATTTGCATAAAGTAATTTAAGTCACTCATAACCAGTAGTAGAAACTGAATGTACCAAAACATAAGGTCATAATTATATGGCATTAGTTATAAAAAAAATAGAATTCTAAGTAAACTTTACTTAATTTGTACAGCCTTATGTTTTGTAAAATAAAATAAAGATATATGAAAATGTTGTACAAACAAAATAAAATTGTACGGTGCACCGCATTTTGGTTAAAAGCAATGTTCTTTTTTTACCTATTATGTCTCTATAACAATAATTTATTTATAGCTCCTAAGATATGTGAAACAAAATAACAAATAAATGGTACGGAACTCTGCACGGACTTTCTCGCTCTATTGTTTAAAAATTGAGATATTTACCAAAAACTCGTAATATACACTAGCAAACCCAAGCGTAAATTGCACTATATTCATGCAAAACATTTTTTATGCAAAACATTGAGTCACGGTTTTAAATTTTAAACTTAAGTAGTATCTCTTTACAACTAAAGCTCACAAAATTGCATTAATATATTTACCAATATCTTAGAAACTGTTGGTTTTATAAAAATATATTTCATATAAAGGTTTTTTATTTTTAATAGTCCTACAATTGTGCAATGGTAAGTTATTTACTATCTCAAATAGTTGTGGAGATACGGAAATGTCAGCTTCTGTAAAGTACCCTAAAAGTCATATTCATGGGAAAATGAAAATAGCCAGTTTATTTATAATCTTAATCAACGTCTGGATACGTATTTTGATCAAAATCGTTAGAGCCAATTTTGAGAAAATAGATTTTTTCTCTTTTTGCCCATTATTAAACTAATCTTAATTTTAGGTTTAAACAGACACACAGACAGAAGGCATTGCAAAGAACACTTTGTAGGGTTCGGGGGGTAGAGGGGCGTGGGGGGAGGGGGGGGGGTTCATGAGACGTCAACATCCATCAACATTTCAGGTTAGATTTTTTTAATACTTTACCTTTAGTGTTCTGAAAGTTAAAAAATATATATATTTGCGTATAGCTTGAAAATTATTGGTTTTATAAAAATTTGTTTCGAATAAAATGTGTGTATTATAAATAGATCTACATATTTGTAATGATAAGTAATTTTATTTCTCAAATAGTTTTGGGGGCCAAAGACCTTAAAGTCATTTTGCCGTAATATTGAGAGAATCCATTTTGTTTGGAATATTTATAAACGTTTAGAAATGAAATTTAATCAAAATCGTTAAAGCAGATTTTGAGAAAATCGACTTTTTCTATTTTTTCCCTTCAGTAAGCACCCTTTAATTTTAAGGTTGGATATCAAATTCCAAAAACCCCTCGGGGCAACCCTATGAAAACCCTTGATACCAAGTTTTAGCCCGATCGGTAAAATATTTTAGGCTCTAGTTGGACAGACAGACAGACAGAAGGAAATTCAAAAACAACTTTTTGGGATTCGGGGGGTCATGAAACGTCGAGATTCATCAAAATTTCGAGTTAGATTTTTGAAAATCACAACACTTTCTCTACCTCTAAGATAGCGAGAAAGTAAAAACACAAATATTTACCCAAGAGTCTAGAACGTAAATCACTTTGGATCTATTCACAGTGCAAGGACAGTTCTTTATTTAAATAAAATATATGACGACGCAGTCAGTGCGAGCCGATTCATAGTTATTATATATTGTGCTTGGCGTATTCAAACCAATTTTAAAATCCTTTTCAATTTAGAAATATTTCACATTTATAATTATATACTAGTGAATTAAAATATTTTTAATGCATATTAGACCAGTCCAAATAATGGTTAATTCACCTCTTAGCCCCTTACAACGAGAAGTAATACTAAGGTAGGTACAGTACTGTGTTGGGAAAGCTATAACTCGCAGGCGCTCCCACAAATTTATGTGAGTGAATTAACTTTCTTTTACCATACTTTTGCTCTAAGTAAATAAATAAAAAAACTGGTAATCAAAAATGTAATTTTCATGTGTGGTAATAAATATTTGATAGTCTAGTATTCTGTGGGTAGGTCATAAAAATTGTATATATATAAAAATTCCTAGAACATACAGGAATGTGTTTCAAAACCAAGTCAATAAAACATTAGCCGCTTCGGCGGTCATATGGTCTAAGGACCTACTCTGGCAGTAGACTAAACTGTCGATGACGGGGAGATCGAGGTTTGAATCTCAGTCGGGTATATTGAGAATGGTTTTTACAAATGATTTTCAGCTCTATCTCGATTTTTTTCTCTTTAGAAAATGCGGGTAATCTTTCCCTAATCTTTGCCTAATCCCTAAAAACATTAGCGTAATTAGTATATAAATGTATAGCCCAAACGGGTAGTAAGACGCGGTTCTAAAAAAAATAAAAATAATAATAATAATAATAACATAAAATAAAGTTATTGTGCATAGTTTTTATCATCCCTTGATAATCTAAACTTTTTTGACAATGTCAGGCTCGGATTAGGAAGACCATGCTGTGTATATATATTATATGTGTGTGTGGGTGTTCTAGGATCTTATCGTTTCAAGTTTTTATTTTATCATTTTATCTTTGATAGTTACAGAATTTAAATCTATGCATAAATTTAAGTTAATCGGTGAATGTATAGGCGCTATTAACACAGGGTTCTCGATGTTATCAAATGTGGCTGAGATCTCTAAAAAAGAAAATAATTGAGTAGTAAGTTTGCACACAAATCACTAAACAATTTAAATGTGATTAGATCGAGCAATAAAGTTTACTTAGTTCATTTTTCTCCTGTGTATGATGACTAGGATGAAATAATACCATAAATGCAACTACTGTGTATAAATATATACAAATATATGTCATAATTATATTTGTAGAATATTATTAACATACATATATATATATATTGTGCATCACGCCTTAATATCAGTCCGGGTTATCCACACATAAACAATAATAAGGTAGGAATAAGGTAAAGTTTAGAGGAAATTTACCCGCATCTGGGTAGTGGGAGACTGTAAATACATTTAGGGAAAGACGAAACATTTCCCCACACCCCGATGGATATGAGCCACGACCATCCCCGACAGTGGCAAACCCGACGAGAGAGACGATTTTATTGACGTTCCCACCAATACGTATTTATGAGTATCAAACTAAAGCCTACGTATAGTCCAACATTCATATAAATGGCCTTTTCGAAAATACAAACACATATTTTTGCAGTCAACATTGATAAAATTATTGTTTTACTATATTATTGCCATAATTTTATAGGTTATGATATATATTAAAAGTGACAGCTGCAGATCATATGATCTGACGAATGAATACGTGAAATTTTATGTCAGATAAGGTTCTTCCTATAAAAACATTGGACTTTATTTAACAGTTCAAATACATTTCTAGAGTGTTATTTGACACAAACTGTTAAACCGGTCTCCAATGTTAACTGTAATAAAGATAAATTGTGTTTCAACAGTCGTTTTTTTATGTTTATATATTTTTTAAACTAAGCATTTTATAAAGTTGGCACTATCTAAATCCGTGGTAGCTGTTATTCTATCCTAACTATCATAAACAGAGACGTACATATACAAACAGTGCGTAATAAGCCAGTAAATTAATGTCAGCTCAATTATTCATTGAATGACATGACAAAAAAGCATACAAAAACTACTCTCTTCCTTTTGTTTTTATATTTCCAATTAGTCTGTGTGACGTACAGTTAAGCTTTTTATTCTAGAACAACACATTCACTTTCTACAAGTGTCGGTGTTTTAAGACCTTGCTTATCAATGTATAGATTATCTATGTGCTTTTATACAAATGGTTATGTTAGGGGTAAAGGTAGTCCTACACCATTGCAAAGTCGTAGGTCTCTTGTTAAGATGTAGACTAGTCCATATATTCAACATATCTACAAGCGTATAGCCCCGAATGGGTAGTAAGACGTGGTTCTAACCAAACCATCTTCAGTGCTCTGTCTTTTAATTCTATTTAATATGATTTAAAGTTTTTATTAAAATTATTTGCGGCCTAGGGAATGAGCGAGGAGATTGAGGGCCCCAGGGGGGGAGGGGGGGGGAGAGAGGCTGGCAAAAAATTGCGAGATTGCCCTCACCCTATTTTTGGGTGCGCCACTGTTATCAGCCCTAATAAAGCTATTTTTGAAATGTTGGGTGTTAACTAAACGCGTTGTTACATTTTTAGTGCCACCAATTTAGCTTGTATTTATATTATTATATTTGAACAGTATAAGTTCTTAGGGAGGCGTGAGACAAAATAAAAAATAAAAACTGAAATGGTCATGGTGGGTGGTTATGTGTGTTTCAATCCAATATGTAGATTGGTCCAAGAGATATAACAGGGAAGGAGGGGGCAGTCAGAAAGTCGTAAAGACACGCTCACCACATGTGTTACATCGTCCCAACCAAAGGATGTATGTTGGTGATAGGTTTACTGGAACAATATTTATATATAATATTTAGCACCGCGTCTTACTACCCGTTCGGTTTATACGCTTTAAGTACTAATTATGCTAATGAATTAGGAATTGGGAAGGTTGAGTTAGAGAAAATGAACCCGCATTTGCGTGGAGGGAGAGTGGAAAACCATTTAGGAACCCCCCCAATTCGAACCTCGATCTCCCCGTCCTCAGCAGTCGAGCTGAACACGACAAGCGCGTTAGCCAACTACGCCACCGAGGCGGGTTTTACTGGAACACATTTATACAGTGTATACAACATTTTAGAAAATAAATTAATTCGCTTTTTACTGAGCAACAAGTACCCAAAAAATAGTACTTCAATTGTTACAAGGAATTTACTCAAAAATAAATAAACATTGACTTAATTTTTTTTTTTAAGTATAAATAAGATGTAATGAAGAAATTTGTCTAACCTAGACAATAAAATATACAGATTGTTTCCCTGACTAACTACAAAATTGCCTTGTTTTATTGATGGTTTTAAATCCCCCGACATGCCCAGGTTTCCCATATTACCCCCTACTGAGTTGTGTTACAACTAGAACTGGCCGTATACAAGTCAATGTGTGACGAGTCCTCCCTCGGAAAGAAGGGAGTTCAACTACCGGTCTGGTCAGCTGATATTATTATCCCCCCCTTGTTTCATATCGTGGTATCTAGCCATATCTCTCAATTAGTAATGCTGGGATGGATTATCGAAAGTCACTCCCCTCATCTTATCCTCTTAAATTAAATAGGTGTTTCCTGAAAAATGTGGATCACTAAATATATTATAAAGTCCTACACACTTTTTTATTACATAGCTTACCTTTATCAACGGGAGCTACAGTCTTATTTATATTTTCAGCACCACGTCCTACTATCTGTTCAGGTTATACTAATGACCTAGGGATAATAAAGGTTCAATTTAAAGGAAGTGTATTCGCATTTGCGTTGAGGGAAAGTGTATAACCATTTAGGAAAACCTAATTACACACGACTAGTATTCGAACCCTGATCCCCCTCTCCTTGACAGTCTAGTCTATTAGGGGACGTAAAAGTATTACGTAAGCAACTTAGAGGGGAAGGGGTTCAAGCTTTACTTATTTTTGCTGACAAGTGGGTAGGAGGGTCAGAACAATGCTTACGTAAGCTATAGAAAGACGGGGAAAATTGAGGGAGGGTACATCGCGAGCCACTTGGACTTCGGGCTGCTGAGTGGCTAAGCGAGGAAAAGTGTAGAAACATTTTTATAACTTTAATTAAAAGTAAATTAAAATTTTAAACTTTTAGAATGTTATAACTTGTTTTAATTTTACCTGTTTAATAAATTTAAATTCATTGTATACCAGTGTTAACTGTCAATTATTTCGAAATATTAATTTACGCCTCTAGGTTAATAATTTCCAGCAATTTATCAATTGCGGGAATTTTTTATAATCGCGTCTTACTACCTGTTCAGGCTAGAGGCAAAATTGCATGAGAAAAAGAATGACTGTTTCTGTGAACAAATGGAAAAAAAGAAGTCGACAAGTCTTACGTAAGCAAGAGGTGGGGAAGGGGTTAAAAATTGCCAAAAATGTGCTTACGTAATACTTGTACTCCCCCTTACGAGAGTGACACCTCAGGTCATGCGGCCACCGAAGCAGGTTTATTAAGTAAATTAACTTGATGCATTATGATTATAAAATGTTTAAATAATGTTTGATTAATGCACCTATTTTACAGGGTGTGGGGAAGTTAGAAAGATAGTTTTTACATATTGCAAATAGATGTTATGAGACGATCTACCTGGATCTGATCTGGCGAGGAAGCGATGGAGTCCTGTGTTGTTCAATTAGGCCTACCTTATGGTGTCGATGGAATGGAGTACACATTAAGAGGGGAGTGCTGGGTAAGCGATAAAAAGGCAGTGTTTTTGCAACTTTTATACCAAGACGCTTTTTTTTTTGACCAAGATAAATCAAATATTATTACAGTAGAAACAAAAAGAGTTTAACTTTATCCACAAGATTGAACTCAAACAGTTGTTGAATATCTGACATGAGCATAGCGGGATTTGATGACAAACTTTTTAAATGAAGTTAAAAAGTTGCCATTAAATTCTAGACCCCTTTCGAGATATTTAAGAACTTTTGAAGTCCCCTTGAGAATAATATTAAATTCTATGCTTCTATTGGATAAATATTTTATTTCGTTTGGTAAAAAATGTTTGCCTATAAAAAACTGTAAAATACTGTTCTTTTTTCACGTTATCTACACCGCTATCTAATTAATTCACATGCGTAGTTAAATGTGTGCGTGCGTGTGGAGGAGATATGGCAAAAAGAAGCGAAAGAGATGTGGTCACGGTATAAAGCAAACGTCATTTATGACCACACCCTCCCAAAAAACCAAAGTTTTACAAATGTATCTAAAGAGGGCGTTCAAGTATTACGTAAGCAATTTTTTTTTGTGTAATTTTGGAAATCCCCATACCAATTGTAAGCAAAAATAAACAAACACCCAACCCTCCTTAACCCATCTTGCTTACATTATTATATTGATCAACTTTTTTTTTTTAATTAGGTCATAGGAATAAACATTATTTTTTTGTACAATTTATAAATTGCTGGTAATTACTAACGTAGAGGTGTAAATTAATGGTGCGAAATAATCCTCAATAAACACTGTTGTAAAATAAATTTAAATGTATTGTATTGTACTAAACAAGCAAAAAAAAAAATATATATATCTTGTAAAATTATGAAAAAATATATTTTAATTTACACGTAATTAAAATTATTAAAAAAATATTACCAATGAAAAAATTAATTATTATAGTTATAAAAAAAACTTTATGACTGCTTTTAATATGATGACTAGCATCCTTGAATCCACGTCTCAACACATTTTATTATTGTGGGTAACTCAGCCATTACTGTCCGTCTCTCTATCTTGCGGACATATTGTTCTAACACCCCATAAGCCTCTGGTCAGCAAAAATAGGCAAAGCTCAACCGCCCCCCCCTCTTCCCTGAGGTGCTAACGTAGTTATTGAACGCCACCTAACAAAAATCAATTAATTTTAAAAACTGCGTTAAAAAAAGAATAATTAGGGTAGCCAAAGATAAAAAAAATTGTAAGGAGAGAGTGCTACCGTAAAAATGTATTTAATGTATTCATACGTCAAGTAATGTGATTTGCAGTTTTTGACATATAATGTCGATACCAATATTAATAATATAGCTAAATGTTATTAATGTTTGTAAAATATATATGTATATATATGTTTGTAAAATATATATATATATATATATGTTTGTAAAATATATATATATATATATAT
>CABFOV010000513.1:45448-74976 GCA_902141375.1 Timema poppense
AGATCTAGCGTTTTACAGAGTGGCGGGTTTCTAGCATTTGTGAATTATAATGTAGGTTTTTTTTCCGCACGATTTAATACTTTCGAGGTTTTTTTTTACTTTCTCGCGACCCCTTGGCGACAGAATTGTTATCGTCAAAAAAATTGAATTAGAGATTTTTATGGATGGTTCATGACACACTGAACTCGACAAAGTGGTTTTTTTTTAATACCGTATGTCTGCCTGTCTGTCTGTTACTGGGGATACAGACAAACCCATTTTACAGATCAGGATAAAACTTGGTATCTGTGTTACTAAGAGGAGTTTATGGAATGATTCAACCAACAAGATAAAGGGTAGTTTAAGGGCGAAAAAAAAGCGATTTTCTCAAAATAGGCTCAAATGATTTTGATTTAAAAAAAATCTTATCTAGGCATTGTTTAGCATTACAAAAAAAAAGGGTTCATCTCATTTTCTCTTAATAATAACTTTGAGGGTAATTTACATAAGTGCCAATTTTGATCACATCTCCGCGACTCTGAGATACGAAATATCTTACCTCAGCAAGGTAAACGTCTTTTAGTTGAAATATTATTTCATAAAATCAATATTTTGCTATCGGCAAATAAAAACTTTTGTGCCAACAGTGATAAATTTTTACTATAATATCGATAAAGATAGAAAGCTGTCGATCACATGACCTGGCGTATGATTATGTGAAAGAAGATCTAAATAGCTTTTCTATCTGTCAGATAGGGAGGGCCCTTACGATGAAAATTTGGTTGTAATAAACCTATTAGGCCTATTGTCCCAAGCTAATTAAATATGTAAGTCGTGTTTTTCTAGGACAAATATACAAGTTCCATGACCGCAAGTGTACCACTTAAAGAAAGGAAACTAAATTAACCATAGTTGTACATTTTCTGTCCTCGCTTCGAATCTAGTACAGAATCTATTTGGTTTTGTAAGTCGTGTGCTGTTGTGATAGATTTGTGTGTGTTTAAACATGCAAGACACCCTAAATAATAGCGTATCTAAAGTATAACAATTACGACGATGAAAAAAAAAGTCGCCCGGAGGCGCGCAGTGCAGTTGACACAGTTTTTACCAAACGGAGAGGTTAGAGGTCGCGCGTACCGCCCGCGCTGAGAATATAACACGTGAAGGAGGAAGACTACAGTCCCTCTCAAAAGTGACCTTGACAAGTCGGGCGCTGGAAGTACGAGGGGAAGGCGTAGCCAGAGGTGCTCCGAGCTCGGAGGTAATGAGGCTTGTCCTCAACATATATACATCCCGGATAAGAAACGACGGTGTGTTTTTGCGAGACACAGATTGTTACTTGCATCGCGTCTTACTGCCCGTCTAAGCTTAACGTTTTTCAATTACGATACTAAAGTCTTAGTGGAGAAGGTAGACATATAGCGTGAATATACCCGCATTTGTATGAAAAAAATAGAGTGAAACTATTTCGGGAATAACCAAACACCATCAATATATTAAGCCGGGATTTGAACCCTGAATTTCCCTATATCAACCTCGGTGGTCTTGGGGTAAGGAGGAGCACCTCAAGACTTGATATTCATGGGTTCAAACCCAGCCGAGGTTAACTGATTTTTTTTTTTGAGCGATAAGATTTATTTAGCACCACGTCTTACTACCCGTGCGGGTTTATATACACTTAACTACTAATTACGCTAATGGGTTAGGAATTGAGAAGGCTGAATTTAGATTACGTGAACCCACATTTGCGTGGAGGGAGAGTGGAAAACCACCCCAGTTCATCTGACCGAGATTCAAACCTCGATTTTCCTGTACTCGGTAGTCTAGCTTAACATTAAACTAGCAAGTTATGTTATAGAATCCTGGTAGGTGTGTGAAAATACATTTCCGGCAAAATTAGTAGACCCTTTTGCTCTCATTCATAGAAATTCAGTTTGTAAGACAAGGGCCAGAAAAATTTCTGAGCTCCCCTAGTACATGGGATTTATACCAGATAGTGCAGGCAGCACTAACCATCCGAAGAGCTGATAACATACCCAGCGCAGTATGAATGGAATCACATCAAACCAACCTTCGGGTTGTTGGTTTAAGCAGAAAATATATATAGTTTTATGAAGGTGTTTCCAGATATATATATATAGTTTTATGAAGGAGTTTGCAGATATACAGAGAAATATATATATATATATATATATAGTCTTAGGAAGGTGTTTCCAGATATATATATATAGTTTTATGAAGGAGTTTGCAGATATATATATATATCTGAAAACACCTTCATAAGACTATATATATTTATCTGGAAACACCTTCATAAGAATATATATATATAGTCTTATGAATGTGTTTCCAGAGAAAGGCAGAAGAGTATTCAAATTATGTCAGCGTTTTATTTGCTGAGTCTAATGAAAATAAACACAAAACAAATACGCCATGAAAAATGGTCAGTTAATTATAAATCATTGCTCTAAAAATCATATTAATTAAAGAAGACCAGGAATATTTGATGAGAAGTCCAAAATATAGAATTTATTACACTATCACGGTTAATAAAATTAAACTTGAAAGATCAGAACACGGATCTCGTGAGCCTGGAACACGTAAATCGTGACATTTCGTAACGAGAAAGACGGATTCTACTCATTTGTAAATATTACCCTATACAAATAAATAAATAAATTTGGTTTTTCCAAGAGTTATTATCAGGATGACTAATTAGTCTTTGGATTCGTATTAATGGCACCTTAAACAATATAAAAACACAGGTTACCCCCAACTCTTGGGGCCGGGCTTCCCTTGGGCCACCATTAAAGATGGTGGATGGGCTAGGTCCCAATGACGTCATTATTTCAGTAACCACTCATCCAATTTCAATATTTTTTCTTTATCGGGAAGATCATATAATATTCTTTAAAATTTATTGTTATACATTTGTTTATATCTCCTTTCCTTATCCTGTAAAAATTCAAAAATCATTATGCTTAGTAAAAAACTAAAAGTCATTTAATAATTTTACATGGTTAGGATATTAAAATAATCTTAATATTGCCACCGGTTATTGTGGGCCAAAGCATTTATCACTGGAGCATTTGCTTTTTATCTGAAATAATGAAAACAATAATCTTGTGTAGTAATGAATGAGTACCTATGGATTGTTCAGTAATGTTGTACAAGAATTACATCCATACACTTTATTCAATAAAAAAAATATTATTATGATATCCATCAATCAAGTGAGACATAAACTGATTCATTTTTACAGTATTCGGCAAAACAAGCACATAGTGGGATTCAGTTGTTTTTATTTCAGGTGCAACTAAATGTCATACAACTACAATGTTTCCTGCAGTTACATGTTGGAATTAGGTCATCGGGCACTGATTTTCTGGTGAAATATCTCAGTGAAATCTGTTATTCGTACCCAAAATCCTTGATTAGTGGCTCGTAAAAGGGGCTGACATAATTAATCCTAATGTATGCTTGGGCAAATGCTCGTAATGCTTCTTAATGTAAATAAAGCATCTGATGTGCACGGAATTTTCTCTAATACTACCCGTATGGCCAAAGAACATAAGATAGAGATATATCAGACACAGTCTGCAGTTTGTCCAGATTTATTTATTTGTGGTAAATACAATTGCAGTTTTAGTTAAAATACGTAACCACTCAGAATTGCTATTGTCTGCAGAGCTCTGTGATGGAGGCATATCTACATATGAATTAGAAAGGAGTGATGTTCTCGGATGGTGAAACTCTATTAGTGTGATAAGAAAGTGATGTAGGATGTCGAATGTCTAGACTTAGAATCATCTCACTTGTTATTGTTCGGAGATTTACAACCCGGTTAAAGTCATTGCTCTCTTGATACGAGACCATTGCCATTACATGTGTTGTATTAATTGCCACTCAAGGATTCATCCACAAAATCTTTGTTGTCAATAGCTCCATGTAAGAAGAGATATGGATTCTTTGTAACATTAGCTGAAACTGGAACCTTTTGAGATTGATTTTCCCAGATTACTTTAGGCCAAAGATCTTCATCTATATCATGTAAGGCAGTATAATATGAAATGGAGTGATCTGATTTGAACAACATTGTAATGATGCTTTGATCGAGTAAAATGGTTAACATATTATGCAAAGGCTAAATGCTTGGGAATACTCATGCCTCTAACAGAAAAATAAAAGTCAAGATAAATGTACTTATCACTTAGTGTTTTCTCATTGGCAAACAAATGGTTCATGAAGAAGGCCCAAAATGCTGGAAACTGAAAGTTGTTTAATATATTTTCTACCACAATTTCATCTTTTACACAGCCTCCAGATCGTAATTTGTGTTGTGATATGTATTCTCTTAGCTGAATTACAGTGTCTTTTAAGTTACTATGGAAATTATTTACTTCTCTAATTCTTTCAGCCATTTGTCCCATAGGAATATTACTCATCAAAACTTGGTGATTTAGATCTATCCGATTGATGCTAAAATAATATCTTTTCACTAAAATTATCAATTAGAAGATCTCTAGTGGTTCCGTTTTCAATATAAATGCCCTTTATTCCTGAAATATCAACAATCGATTGGTCAAATGAGTTAGTTCGAAAGCCTTATTTTCGAACTCAGTCCTTTTTTTTATTTTAAAAACTGATTTAGAGTGATTCTTGTAGAAGTTCACGAGGAATTGTTTGCGAGAGCCATCCACTCTTGTTTCCTGAATTCCTCCTAATGTAACTGTAGGTTTCCAAGGCATGGCTTATGGTGTCTTATTTCCCTTTTTGAAAATAGTCTGTTTCACAAATACATATTTTTGTAAATACGTCTTCGGCTTTAGTTTGAGCTACTTGTAGCAATTCCTCGGCTTCTGGCCGCTCAGATAAAAAAAATGATTTATCTTCTTGTTCCTAGTTTGTTTGTTTGTTTGTTTGTTTGTTTGTTTGTTTTGCTAATAATACACATGTATTTTTTCTCCATACCTTGAACATTTGTCCGACCAGAATAGCGACGAGAACTTGAGGAAAAGGTCAATCGTCATCACATTGCTCAGCATTGTCCGTTTTTGTAATGTGATTTTTCTTCCAAGAATTCTTTCTTCGTTAACATGTAACTTGCGAGACACAATTTATGACACGATAATGATTTGTTTTGCTGAGTCGGGTGAAACATTTCAAAAAATCGTTTCGAAACATCTTAACGCCGTTCTGATGTATGCTGTTCGGTTAAATATATTTCTGCTTTAGGCTTAAGTGTCTTAGGTTTCTGCCTCATTACAAAAAATACAAATGTTAAAGTTATATGAATGTTTGCTTTTCACTGACACCACTGGAATAGACATATTACATATTAATAGTAGGCCTATCGTACGCACACACAGCAAGATATTAAATTACACATTTGGACATAGAAGCTAAATGGTGACTGAAGAGTGCACATGGAGACCCCCCCCCACCCCCCAAATCAGTCATGGAAGGGGGTGGGGGTTTCACTTATGTTACAATAGCTCGAAATAATAAAATTAGTTTTGTTTATCTATCTCAGCTTAATTCGTTATAATTATTAGCGCAACTTAAACAAATATTCGCACGGACTTTCTCGCTCTATTGTTTAAAAATGAAGATATTTACTCAAAACTTGTAATATTGTAAAATGAAATAATACACTAGCAAACCCAAGCATAAATTGCCCTATACTTATGTAAAACATTTTTTGAGTCCTGGTGTTAAATTTTATAATTTTATTTTTAAAGAATTAATGTTCTCATTTGTATGTTTGGACCAATAAAAGCTATTGGGTCCATAAGGGTAAACACTTCGTGCT
The DNA here is from genome assembly GCA_902141375.1 of Timema poppense. Classification (NCBI taxonomy): domain Eukaryota; kingdom Metazoa; phylum Arthropoda; class Insecta; order Phasmatodea; family Timematidae; genus Timema; species Timema poppense. Next base: position 51,240 of record CABFOV010000513.1, read on the forward strand.
AAAATTTCAACTTCCGGTTAAGATTTTCGACATTTTACTAGGTGTTACACATCTTCAGGTCATCGCATTGCTATTACATTCCTCATTTATAAATGTTGACCAATAAAAAAATGCAAATATTGACTATTGTGTCTTAAATGGAGATAGATCATTGTTGTACAAACATTTCTCCTAAGAGGTTTAAGGAAAAACAACATAAACTTTATTATACTTATATTTAATTACTCTCTGGCATTGTAGAATTATTGCGCTAAAACTTAAGTAGTATCTCTTTACAAATAAAGTTTACAAAATTGTATTAATATATTTGTCAATATCTCAAAAACTGTTGGTCTTATAAAAATATATTTCATATAAAAGTTTTTTATTTTTAATAGTACTACAATTTTGCAATGATAAGTTATTTAGTATCTCAAATATTTGCGGAGATACGGAAATTTCAGCTTCTGTTAAGTACCCTAAAAATAATTTTCATGGGGAAATGAAAATAGCCAGTTTATTTACTATCTTTAGAGCTGATTTTGAGAAGATTGATGTTTCCTCTTTTCTCCCTTTATTAAACTTCTCTTAATTTTAAGTTTAAACAGACACACGGCATTGAAAGACCACTTTTTAGGGTCGGGGGATCATGAGACGTCAACATCCATCAACATTCCAGGGTTTTTTTTACTGTCACAATACTTTACCTTTAGTGTTCGAAAAGTTAAAATATATATATATTTGCGTAAAGCTTGAAAGTTATTGGTTTTATATAACTATGTTTCGAATAAAATAATTGTATTATAAATAGATCTCCATATTTGTAATGATAAGTAATTTCCTATCTCAAATAGTTTCGGAGATATGATAAAAAATATGAGAATTTACGCATCAGACCGGAGCCCTTAAAGTCATTTAGCCGAAATATTGAGGATAGCCAATTTGTTTGGAATATTTATAAATGTTTTGAAATTAAATTTAATCAAAATCATTAGAGTCGATTTAGAGAAAATCGACTTTTTTTCTCTTTTTGCCCTTCAGTAAACTACCCTTAATCTTAGGGTTGGATATAAAACTCCAAAAAACCCTCGGGGAAATCATATGCAAACCCTAGGTACCAAGTTTTAGCCCGATCGGTCAACTATTTGATGGTCTAATCTGAGGTACAGAGAGACAAACAGACGGAAACTCAAAAAAAACTTTTTCGGATTCGGGGGATCGAGAATCATTAAAATCTCAAGTTCTATTTTTTTACGATCACAATACTTTCTCTACCTGAAGATAGAAATAATGACGTCAATGGGACCAAGCCTGTCCGCCATTTTTAATGGTGGCCCAAGGGAAGCCCGACCCCAAGAGTTAGTGGCAACCTGTGTTTTTACATTATTTGAGGTGCCATTAATACGAATCAAAAGAGAAACTGCTTCTAAAGGTTTTGCATACTCATGCGCCACTACGACCTGTTCTAAATATGTTTAATAAATACCATTCCAGTTTATAATACAACACTTGTCCACCATAATGCATGCAAGAGGGAGGGGAGGAACAATTTAGCATAATCTCGCCCTATCTTCAGAAATTATAGTATTTTACAGAATAGTTCCGTAATTGAGAATAACGTCCCATTTTTGTTTACAAGTCCGAAAAAAACGCGTAACCTATAGGTTCATTACTCTACCATGCCACCCATATTTTAGTAATTACATGATGTGAATCATTGGAACATAATATATTTTACAATATTTCTTTTTTTGAGTTTATTAAAACATAGCAATTATAAGATAATTTTGGTTAAGATTTTGCATGAACAGCCCTGAGTTTGGAATTTAGCCGTTGGGAATCCCCGAGTTATTATTTAATCAATGCTTACAGCTTTTCACACAAGGGTTAGTCTGCCCACCGAGCGCCCGCCGCTGTAATTAGAGTAGATAGCTTTGTCAAAAAAGGCTATGCACCATGTGTGTGTGTGTGTGTATATATATATATATATATCGCTCGGTGGGCAGACTAACCTAACCCTTGTGTGTATATATATACACAATATATGTGTATATATATATACATGGTGAATAGCCTTTTTGACAAAGCTGAGGAAATTAATAAAATGATTTTTTTTATATCTAATTGAAGCAAAAAAAAAAAGGTTTGCCCAGGATAGCCACGTAATACATTGCGTGGTTACCCCGGGTAGACTAATGCTGCTAGTATGAAACAAAAGGATTGTTTTTGAAAGTTGTTTTAAATACGGTAAGTCCCTAGTGGTTCAAGTAAAAATTATAGAGTAAGGATGCCGAAAACATAATTTAGAGGAATTGTATTCACATATCACGTAGAAGAAAGAGCGGGAAATCATTTAGGGAAAACCACTGAAATTTTAACCTCGACCTTCCCATTACGGGCAAACCAGACCAGACGAGACGAGACTGACGTCTAAATCCACGTGTCCACCAGCGTGGGTTGCTATTATCTGAAACAAACTGTTTCTATATATAGTATGAGAAGTCGCGAGGTTCGATCAATCATTTATTGCGGTGAAGGTTATGTCATGAGTGAGGACGCGTGAAACACGTGTGAACAAAATCGAAGGCTTTCTTACTTAGGTATAAGTGTTCACAGTTAATTGTTATGAGGTCGAAATTAATATTCGAAAATTGGCAACAACAAAATAAACACAAACAGAATATTTGTATAAATGGCGAGAAGGCCAAAGCAGCTAGAAAATAACTATACAGAAAGAGGTCTCGGGTTCAATAATATGTACCGGTGTCATTTTTAAATAAAAGTCGTGTGACGAAATTATTGTAAGTTTTTTCAAATTCAACAGGAATTTAATATATATATATATATATATATATGCTTTACTTCGTAGTTACGTGGTTAGACTGGTCGACCAGTAGTTTAAGCCAGTGGTTCCCACACCGAGGGTCGCAAGCCGATTTTTTTGTGGGTCACGAAAAATTTTTGAAATGTGATTTATTTATTTTAATTATTTGAAGAAAAAAATTGGGGAAGTGAAAAAATGAAAAAATAAGGCGTATAATATACGGATGGGTATTGAAAAAAAATTCACTTAGCCTGTCCCCCTTTTTATCAAAATCATGTTTCTTGTATCATGTAGCTTGGGTCGAGAAAGTTTGTAGATCTAAGAATTTGATTCTCGCGGTTCTAAATAATGTGGATGGCACTGGTCTTATGAACTTTGGTTCGCTTCCAGATCTCACGAAGATAATTTACTATATGTACAGTTAGTTATCCAGCTATACATTCAGTAAATATCTAAGTGTAATAACCTGGTGATTAGTATTTGGCGTACTGTTCTAAATTAAGTTAAGTTTGTTAGTCGTGTGATGATATAATCGGCGTGTCTATCGATAAAACAGACTAGATTGTGAGTTTCTAAAAAAAAAAAACATTTTTTCACTATTGGTTGCTTTTGTTTTAGCTTTTTAATAAATTTTGATAAATCATTATCCCTTTACTATAATCCTCACACCTCGCAGTAACGTCGCTCAGTGAATCAATTGTTACATCTACGCTCTAGCATGTGAAGAATACCAAGACGTCAACAATATAAAAAAAAAAGTGTAAGACCAGAAATTGCTACTTGATTAGCTATTCAATGGAAGTTTGACCTAAAAAAAACTGACGTATTAATTAATCTTGAAGGGCCCTGTGTTGAAATCTTGTAAATTATAAAACGAAGGACTTTTTAAGATAATGGTGAACAACGACATTAGTGCTAAGAGTCGTTATTAAACAAGACAGTTGCACATCAACTTAAGGAAGTACTTAATTCGCATTAACGAAGAACAAAACCTTTTTTCTTTTTTTTTTCCTATTCAAAGGAAATGAAATTGTTTTAAATTGTTCATACAGAAAATATAATTACCACGGTAGAGAGATGAAANAACGCATATACTATTTCCATGTCAAGGGCGTACAAAGTAAGCCTATTATTTCCGACCTTGAGGGGAAAAAGCTACGAGACGACTTCCCTGCGTCGATTATTCCTAGCGCTTTTTTATTTTTAATATTACTATTCTTATTAGTTTTCCCAGCGAGAGCTGTCGGCAAACTTCAAAAGGAGTGGCGGCGTCTTTATAAAGATATGGCTTGAACAATGCAATCACTATCATTGGCCGAGCTTCGTGAGAGCCGTAACGATTTAATTATTACCACCAACCGTATTTGGGTCACATCCAGAGATTTTATTAAAGAGCGTATTATGAGAAGCTGGCCAGGAAATAGAGCTGCTTAAATTAAGTGATGTGGCAAACATAATGTATCATGTACTTAACATCTTATAATATTGCAAACATAATGTAGCATGTACTTAACATCTTATAATATTGCAAATATAATGTTAGCATGTACTTAACATCTTATAATATTGCAAATATAATGTAGCATGTACTTAACATCTTATAATATTGCAAACATAATGTAGCATGTACTTAACATCTTATAATATTGCAAATATAATGTAGCATGTACTTAACATCTTATAATATTGCAAATATAATGTAGCATGTACTTAACATCTTATAATATTGCAAATATAATGTTAGCATGTACTTAACAATTACACACTATTTTTTTGACACAATAACGTCGACTAAAGGAAATTGATAATAGAAAAACATATCGATGTATCGGTGCTCGCGCGTTCAAGGTGTCATTATACTCTGGTTTGCTAATGACGGGGATATCGGGGTTCAAAGCCCGTCTCCCCCTACGGATAGGCTTAGATAGTTAATACAGTCCAAACTGAGTGACATCGTGTGGTTTTATTTAATTTATTTAATCACTGCCTCTTACTACCTGTTCATATTATACGCGTGTAGGATAATTACTCTTAATGGGGTAGGGATGAGGAAGGAATATTTTTAGTGGTAATATACCCGAATTTGCAAGGAAAAAGAGAGGGGAACCATTTTGGAAGGAAAAAACACCCTCAATAGACCCGACAGGAATTCAAACCCCAATCTCCTGGTCTTCAGCAGGCCGGTCTAACATGAAAGTGACGTTTAAGAGCCGTTCAACAATAGGCAACTATCGCCCGGTGACAATCGCTGGCCAACTATCGCTCTGTCGAATTATCAGGCAATCATCGGCAACCTCACAGCAATTTCAATGGCTCAGAAAAATTAGTACCAACCTAACCAGAGTACACGAAGAAAGTTATGAAGGTCTCCGATTAAATTATTATAAGTTTTTTTTAGTATTTTGGGATGTCATTGACGTCTGTTGATGAACACAACAGAAATTTGAGAGAATAAATTCTGAAGGCAGATACTGTAATCCGAATGGCAATAGCACCATCCAATGATGTCGGTCATTGTTCCAATTCAAATATGATCATCATTGTTTAATTCAGGTCTCGAAACAAATGCACAAGATTTGACAGTGCAGATGAAAACCAACAGACCATTGATAACCGGGTAACAACAACAACAACAACAACAAAAAATAACCTTCCACACCACGAACAAAATTCAACTGTTGGTTTGTGAGTTGGCACCACTTGAGAGACTGGCAGGTGATTGTTGCCCCCGTGTAAATGAAACAATATAAACAATGTAATTAACCAAGCAGTAGCCGCCGGCTGTGCGACAGTCGCCCTCTGGTGGGTAACTGGCCACAAATCACCAATAGTATGTCACTTCTGATCGACTGTTATTATTATTATTATTATTATTATTAGCACCGCGTCTTACTACCCATTCGGGTTATACGCACTTACGCTAATGTGTAATGGTAGGGGGATTGTGATATGAAATGGAGGACCTACAGTTTAACGTGGGATCCGAACCACGGTGGAGGCCTGGTATTCCACACATTCACAAGTTGTGATTAATACACGTCTTGTCAGAGGTGAAGGAAGGGTTTGTCAATCAGATAAATCTGTGCCAGGAATGAGGATTGAACCCCGGACTGATCAACTTTTGCCTGGCCAGGCGACTCAAATGCTACTTGTGAAATCCCCAACCAACTTTCATGTTGATCAACCGAGAAAGTCGACCAGCGATTGTTGCCGGGCGATAGTTGCTTAGTGTGAAACGGCTCTTAGACCCATTCGACCAATAAACCGGGCCTTACTAGTCTACAACAATAAGAGGGGTCAATATTTCCATCTTAGTTGGAAACTTTTCAAGAAGGACATGCGAATTCAGACGTCAACTATACTCATAACCCGAAGCAGTGGTAAAACGGCCTTAAAACTCGCGCATTTGAGTGGAGGGAGAAAGTTAAACGATTTATGAGGAAAAAACACCTACGTACATCCGGCGAAAACTCGTTGCCCCAACCTCTAAGCGAGAAAGAAACAATCACAGACAAGACTGGCATTGAGGCCTTTCTTTGCCCGCGTGCTCCACGGTACGGGTTAGTAAATACTTTTTTCAAAATAGCTGGTCAATAAGATGGGCCACCCAAAACAGTCGCCTCCAAGAAGAACACACCTCGGAAACTAACGTAATGTACTTATCGGCGAAATAAACATTCTAACACATGGCTAATTTTTTTTTATGAACGGCCTTTACGACCCTTAAAAAAAAACACTACGCAGCCATATTAACAAGAGAGTGGATGATAGACAGACTAGAGAGAGAGAGAGAAAGAAACACTCATGTAAATTTGGTGGAGGGGCGAGGGGGGGCAGATAAACTGCCAGATTCAGGTGGCCTTGGTTCCGCTATGGAAAACGGCGCACAAGTCGTAATGTCTAAATTATCTTCCTCAGAGGTAAACAGTTTTAACTAGAAGTTTTCTTTTTAGTTTTTTTGAAAGGATTATTCATTCATACTCATCAAGGTGCATCTTATAAAGGAGGGGATAATCGGTGAGATTAAACTAAGCGAATAATGTCCTTTGAATCTGACCCGAGAGCCCGGGGTTCGATATAAAACCGCCTCCATTGTTTATCGAATTAGTCAAATGGTATCAATACACGTCTATTGAATTAGTCAGATAGTGTTAATAGCCCGCTTCGATGGCCACATGGTCTAAGGAATCACTATCGCAGTGGACTTGACCACCGATGACAGGGAAATCGAGGTTTAAGTCGGGTGTACTGAGGGTGGTATTTCCAAAATAGTTTTTCACACTCTATCTATCTCTCTATACAAATGCGTGTACACTTCCTATAAGTATAGCCCTCCTAATCCCTAAACCATTAGCATAATTATTAGTACATAAGCGTATAACCTGAACGGGTAGTAAGACGCTGTGCTTAAAATAAGTCAATACACATCTATTGAATTAGTCAAATAATGTCAATAAACGTCAGGTGAATTAGTCAAATTTGTAAAAATCCATGTGTATTTAATCTGTATTCAAACTTATGGCTAATTTACATACACGATTTAACATTTAATTTTTGCAAATTTGATTCAAATAATGAGTTTAAAAAGAATAGTCTTCTTTCCAGAATATACGCTTCATTTCTTTATGCTTTTAGAAAGAAGTTTGAAAATTAAAAAATATTTTATGCTTTGTATGCTAGTATGTTATGGTCACAAATCTTAAGATATTTCAATAATTATTATTAGTCCAGTATCTTCATTTTGACTTGCACAGTCCTGTGTTTGTGGGAAGGAACAAAAAAAAATTGTTGAACATGACGAGAAAAAGAGCGAAACAATATAATGGCTCTGCTACTAACTATAGGAGGGGGGGGAAACCAATACGGATTCCTGGTTTCATCTAGCTAGGTAACTAAGAGCTGTAATAAATGTCTTCTATTAAAAACAGCCTCCCGAGTTAGTTAGGACGGTGTTGCCCTAAGGCAACGAACTCATGATGGACAGCACAGGCCTCGCTAATGGCGTTTTGATTTTAAAACCAAATACAACACGAAAAACTTTTACTTTGTGGCACGCCTACTTAACCTAACTTTTGTGAAAGGCTAATTCTTTATTTTTGTTTTATTATTATTTGTATTATTGTCAAGGAATTATTTTTTTTCCTAAGCTCAAGGTGATTACAACTATTAGTGTTCCTCAATTAATATTGCCACATTTCGCTTGGCGCAGCACACCCTCGCAGACAAAAGTAGTTTTCAGGGACTAATAGAGCAGTTAGGTAAGTGAGGATACGGCTAATATACCTTTTTTTTGTCAAGAACAGATTATAAGTGTCTTACGTGACCACAAAGTGCTTGAAGAAATTCCTGTTGACGATTCTATCTGATGGAATATAAACGAAGCCCACAAATTGCTTGCTGGAAGGAAATACATGTATCATTATATTATGGCCGCCCCCAGGAAACTGTTAAGGTGGGGATGTAGGGGACATGAGAAAATATAAGTGTTTGCGCAGTTTTTAGTGAAACTTTTTTATTAAACAAATTTAATAAAATAATTCTCCAGTATGAACATAAAGTTTAATTTTCTTCACATGGTGTTATCAACAGTTTTTGAATAACTGTTAATGAGCAGAGCGGTATTAGCTGACAAACTTTTTAAATAAAGAGAAAAAAGCTTGTCATTCAATTCCAGGACATCCTTGACAGATATTCAACAACTGTTGAGGTCAGTTTCTGTGCTGTGGATCCGGGTTCAATACTCGGTCCCAGCACAGATTTATCTAATTACCAAACCCTTCCTTCACCTCTGACAAGACATCTTGTGAATGTGGGGAATGCCAGGCCTCCACCGTGGTTCGGATTCCACGTTAAACTGTAGGTCCTCCATTTCATCTCACAATCACCCTACCATTACACATTAGCGTTAAGTGCGTATAACCCGAACGGGTAGTAAGACGCGATGCTAATAATAACAACTGTTGAGGTCACCATGGGAAGAAGGTTAACTTGTGTTTCTACTGAAACAACATTTGATTTCTTTGGACCAAAAATATGTTTGATTAAAAAAAACTAGCCTTTTATCGCGCCCCCTACAGCCCCGCCTTAAGGCGACCACCTCGGTCGGTGAGAAAGAATCAATCGCTGTCAGGCTACACGGCGTAAAATACAATGGTGTGGTTTTTTCCCCCTAGAACAACTTTTCTATTAAATTTAAGCTTATACTCCCTTTCGCCATTTGCTTAACCTTTGCCATGTCAATAAGGAGGGGAAATAAAACTACGAACTTTGTATCTTTAGGTAAGAGGAAAGCTCGCTTCTTGTTCTCAAACATATTATAACTTCCTGTTGTGAGACTAGAGAAAAATCACTATTTTAGAAGAAGGGAAGGGAATCTCTCGACTTTATTTTGGCGTGGGCCATATTTTGAAATAATACATAGTAGAATTATATTAGAGCTAAATGCCGGAGCGTCTATTTCCCTCTTACTAAGAGGTGGGGGAGGGGCCTTTAGGGCCTAAGACTGGCTCCGTTAGGGCCATCAACCACACGTCTTGAGAGCCCTGATTTAATTCTGGATGATGATGTTGGAGATATTTATTAATGGTTTTGGTATTCTTCTTACATTCCTAATAGTTAATATCCGGTGAACTGCTCAAGATTAAGTTGGTTTGTGGTTCTTGTGTTATAGTAAGTGTATAGAAATATTAAGTTAAAAAGTATCACAAAAATCAATATTTACTCTAACTATGTGAATATATCACACTAGAGCCTAAACATGGTATTTAGTTTTAAAAAATAGTATTTTTGGGGCACTTTTTATGTGAAAAATTGGTGAATTGGGTCCCGTCAATTCAACTATAAGGAATTGTAATCAGGTGTATTGAGCATTGCATAGTACATAAATATTAATAATTGTAGATTAATACAATAAACTACCAGCAGACTTCTGTTCAGTATGTCCAAGGTAGAATTAATTCTTAGTAAGAGGGGAAGCAAGCATTTCCCAATCTACAAAGTAAGTACAATCTCTAGGCTATATAATCTTCCCTCGCTTTGTCTGTTTCAGTTCTTAGCTCGTTGTTTAGCCTCATACATTCTTCTTTGTTGACGGTTTTCTATTTCCTTCTTGCTTCCATTTTGTGAAGCATTTCTGGTGCTACTCAGGGCTTTTGTGCAGTCCTCTTTCACTTTTCCAAAAATTGTCATTTAGCACCTTAAGAAACTATCGCTTCTTAGTTTGTCTAGTTCCCACCTCGGTTTTCTCATGCTCATCTTCCTGATCCTCTTCAGTCTTGTTTCAACGTACGCCGCCCGCAGGCTGTGGTCCGAATCGATGCCGGCCCCTGGCAATATCTTCACATCCTTCACTCTATTCCTGAACTTCTGTGCACTCTCTTGAAACAATAATAATAATAATATTAGCACCGCGTCTTACTACCCGTTCGGGTTACACGCTTTTAAGTACTAATTACGCTAATGGATTAGGAATTGGGAAGGTTGAATTAGAGGAAGTGAACCCGCATTTGCGTGGAGAGAGAGTGGAAAACAATTGAGGAAAAACCACCCTCAGTTCACCCGACCGAGATTCGAACCTCGATCTCCACGTCCTCAGCAGTAGGGCTCAACACGACTAGCGCGTTAGCCAACTACGCCACCGAGGCGGGTCTTGAAACAATAGAATGTGGCGTAGTTGGCTAACGCGCTTGTCGTGTTGAGCTCTACTGTTGAGGACGGGGAGATCGAGGTTCGAATCTCGGTCGGGTGAACTGGTGGATGGCTTTTCCTAAATGGTTTCCCACTCTCCCTCCACGCAAATGCGGGTTCATTTCCTCTGATTAAACCTTCCCAATTCCTAATCCATTAGAGTAATTAGTACTTAAAAGCGTATAACCCGAACGGGTAGTAAGATGCGGTGCTAAATATTATTATTAATAGAATGTGTGGAATGCCAGGCCTCCACCGTGGTTCGGATTCCAAGTTAAAGTGTAGGCCCTCCATTTCATCTCACAATCACCCTACCATTACACATTAGCGTAAGTGCGTATAACCCGAACGGGTAGTAAGACGCGGTGCTAGTAATAATAATAATCTTGAAACAATAGATTTTAATAGCGAATGACTAGTTTCTCCAAGAATAGAAGGAGAACGCGTGTCAACAAAAAGTCCCGAGAAAGTAGGCACATTAGTATAAATAACACCAAATTATTTATCGGTTGTTTAACAGTGGCGACTAGAATAAATTGCAACTATTTATTAGTAGGAGAGAAAAACAAATATGTGGCGAGTAAACAATATGAAAGCTACTTGTTTTCATGGGCGATGATTCGTGGTGTGAAATAAATATGTAATCTACTTTGCCACTCAAAATAAAGGGTACACTTTAATTTTCGTAAGAAAGGCCTTATAAAAAAAATACATACATGTTTTTTGCGGCCAAGCATGATACAGTTTTACTATTTAATTAGTTGTTACTTTATAGGTATTGATAATATCTATCAAAAGTGACTTGACAAGTGAACACGTGAAAGTGAGTAGAGTAACTTTCCTAGCCCTAAGATAAAGCCCTTACTATGAAAATTGGATTATAGATACTGATGAATATAGCGTGTGTTTTAACACATATTATGTTAACACCCTAAGAATGTTACATTAATGAATCAGTTATTTTGGGGAAGATTTCATTATGAATTCAATTTTTATACATGTTACTTTCATCTAAATCCATCAAGATAGTCCCATTTGACGGGAATACAAAATATTAGTTTAAAACGTTATTTCGCTGTTGTTGCGCAACCATGTAGATCATGGTACAGCAAATCGATAAACCAATTGTATTTTCTCCATAAATATTTTTCTTAGCACCGTGTTTTACTACCTATTCAGGTTATATGCAAATGTACTTATTACACTAGTGAGATAGGGATGAGGGAGGTTGAATTTAGAGGAAGTGTACCCACATTTGCGTGGAGAGAAAGTGTACATCCAATTATATCTGTACACCCAAACTAGATTCTAACTCCGATCTCCCTATCATCGGCAGTTTAGTTTAAAACGAGAGTGACGCCTTAGACCACGTGGCCACCGAGGCAGGTAATAATAAATTTAAATTCTAAAATGTGTGGTTTAAATATGTGTTTACGCTAAGATATTGAATATAATTTAAATGTGGACCTAAGTACCAAAGAAGAGAGACTCAACAAAAACGTATTTGATATTTTACTAAGAATTAAGATGGTAAATTATATTTCATAGACCAGTTGTTGAAACAAGGAAACTTAAAAAGTATAAGGTTTATATTGAATGATAATATTTATGTGATTTTTTTAAATAAAAAGCTCAATTAAAACTTACACCCTATTTGCCATTTTATTGTGTAAGTGCTGCAAAAACAGGTTGGAAATTGAAGGACATCTGAAGATAATAAGTGTACAGGCGCATTCAACTACTGGCTAACAATGTTTGTTATCCGCTGTCAAATTTTTATCTATTTATTTAATTGAGGTATTTAACCTACTTTCCGAACCGATTAACTATATCAGCAAAGGGTTTATAAACTAACTTAGATCTGAACCCATGACTCTTATCTATATCAACTAGGCTAAGGTATATGTTGATCAGTATTAACCGTGCAATTTCTTAACACACAAATTATATCAACGAACAGCTTACAAACTAATTTTACCTTAGACATCAAACCTGATATTACATACCTAGCCCTAGCGTTTAGACTAAATAAATAGAAATATGAATAAGCATGCAATTAATTATTTAGTATATATATATATATATATATATACACACACACACACACACACATTGGCGCACCCATAGGAAGCAATGGATCTAGCGATTTGCTCAAAATGGGTATTTGTTAAGATTTTTGCATTATAAATAATTTTTTTTATATATATATATATTTGTTTTTGTTGAAAAAAAATCATTAAATAGTAGTTTACTGATGACTGATTTTAGAAAGAAGCTTTAACGATTTTGTTTAAAATTGGATTTTAGAGACTATTTTCCATAATAATAAATTATGTGTGTCGGTCTATTTTAATAAATTAATTTAAAGGTTGTTTATTAATGACAAATTTTAGAAAATTTGTAATATTTCAAAAATTGCCTATAAGAATTATTTCAAAATGGGTATCTAGAAATAATTGTCATAATAAATGATACTACAGTATATTTTTATAAATATAAATATAAATCATTTAAGATTAGTTGAATAAATAACATTTTTTTTCAATTTTCTTCACAAGAAATATTAGCAAATTAGTAAGATTGTGTCGTAACATTTATTTTAACCGTGTCTTAAGTGCCCGTTCAGGTTATAAACATACATTAATTTCTTTAAATCCATAGGGATAAGAAAGGGATAGTTTTAGAAGAAACGTACCAGCATTTACTTAGAAGTAGAGTGGAAAGCCATTTAAGAAAAATAATCCTATATTCGAACTCCGAATACCTCATCACCGGAACCCGGTCTAACCCGAGGTTGGCGCTTTAGAGCATGCGACCACCGATACGAGCGTAGTTATTTAATTTATAAATGCGTCCAAACAGTTATAGTCTTTGAAATAAAACTGATTCCCAAACATATTACTACATTTTCTCCGTCCTTTTTTTATTGAAACAATGACTAGTGTCTAAATTTGGAACATTTTGAGATATGGAGTCACCCCCCTTCAAAAAAATTAATAATATGCTTTGTATGCACACAAAAAAACCTACCCCCTTTTTTTACATAAAGTAAATTCTGGTTGCACCACTGTATATATAGTCCTTCAGGACCCAAAATCAAATCAGACTCTCATATACCTACGATCAACCGCTCTGTAGAGCGTTTCATATTTAAATCTAAGTACAGTCGCTTATGAACATTTATCGTATCTTTCTAACTCATTGGTTTCACCGTTAAGACGGGTTTACTCGGGGCAAGTCAAGTCAACTGGCTACTTGCGTCAAAACTACTTGTCTCACAATCATCACCATCATTATCGTCATCAATCTTGCGATTGGTTTGCTTCGGCTTTCCACATTTGCTTATTATCTTATGTGAACGACTAATAATTATTTACTATTAGAGGTAAGGAGCCGTCCTTAAATTACGTAAGGGTTTTGGTGGGTTTTTTTACGTTTTCTTACTAAGGGGGGAGATTGGGGTCAGAATACATCTTACGTAAGGTTTTTTATAAATCAATGTTTATGGTGAGACAAAATCTAAAAGTTGGCAGAAAATTCTGAAATGTTTCATTTTCATTTGACTAACCCGACTTTAATCACTAATTTTCCTAGATTATAACTAGAATATCACTTACTTTATTACCAATCCTTATGTCTAAAAATAATTAATTTAACTATTAAAATAATCTAATTTACCAAATCGTAAGAAATTACGTAAGATAGAAAGGGGGGGGGGGAATATTACGAACCCTTACGTGATTGGGGTGGAAGGGGTGAAAATCATGATTTAAAAAATGTCTTACATAATTTAAGGATGGCCCCTAAGGCAAATAGGATGCATCTAGAGAAGTAAAAGACCGTGATTAGATTAAGGCATTTCTTTAAATGATTTTTGACTCTCTCTCCATGAAAGGGATCGCAAATTTTTCCACCAACCCTCCCACCTCCCCTTTATCTATTGTAATCTCTTACGATTTGGTAAATTTTGATTATTTGAATAGTTTTATTATTATTATTATTATTACTAGGCCTATTTAGATTAAAACTAAAAGTCAGTTGCCATTTGTTTTGTAACTATATGTGCAAAATATGAAGTATATATTTAAATAATAATTATGTCTATAAAAAGCGAAAATTACTGATTAAAGTGGGGTTAGTCAATAAATAAAACATTTCAAAATTCTTTGAAAAAAAACCGTTTTAATTCACTATAAACATTGATTAAAAAATCCTTAACGTAAGATGGATCTGACCTCTCCCCTTTATTCGTAAGTAAATACGATTCCCTTACCCCCTTCCCTCAAATACACAACTTAAGGAAGGCACCCAAGCTAGTAAAGCAAATTTAAAAGATGTATTTTCGATCGCAATTGCCTTCCTCCCACCGCGCAAACACTCGTATTTCACAGTCAAGCTGCCAGTTCACTTTCAAACAGGTTGTAATCACTCGCGGGCAGAGAGCGCACGAGTGGATTACTGTCCGTGTTCCGTGCGGTGTTCTTGTCATCATCATATCGTTAGTGTGAACAACTGGAGTGACATAAAATACTCGTATGTATGTATGTGTGTACAGAACTTGAATGTGATACGTCCTCACGACAAACAAAAAACTACCAGGTAGTCTGATCAGTCCTCACTTGACTAGCCACGTGTAAACCCGTCTTTAGCTTCTTATTTTTTATCCCCACTCACTGGAATTATCAGTTTCTAGCTTTTAAGATTCCAACATTTTTTTTAAATATGTATGCTAAATTACGTAGAGGCAGTAGGTGGTGACAGCTAAACAGTGGTGGCGCGTGATATTTATTTTTGGTGGGGGCTAGGTCAAAGCTTACCAGTAGTGATTTTTACTTTATCTCGATACCTCGGAGAGAAATTATTGTAATCGTCAAAAAAAAAAAAAATTAACTCAAGATTTTGATTAATGTCTACGTTTCATGACCTGAAATCAAAATTTGTTTTCGTAATGCCGTCTGTCTGTACACCTCAGGCTGGAGCTCAAACTATTTTACCGATCTGGTTGAAACTAGATATGTGGAGATTCCATATAGCTAGGTTCAGGTAGCGACCCATCCTCCTCTTCATATATTCTAACTCAAAAAGAGCTTATGCAGACTGCCCATTACGATTGCAATGGTCCCTTTATGACGTACATGTTAAAAGTGAGTTGTTTAACAACTGTACATTTTGAAGTTCTTTAATCACCGAGTATTGACACAAGCGAACTCAAGTGTAGATACACTCAACCTGGCTCAAGGAGCTTAACGAAACTTCGCTAAGACTTAGGATCTGGTGTATACTTGTCTGGGGCTTAGGATTATGAACAAGTCTCTGGGTGATAAAGTTGGGGTAACAGTGGTCCGTTCAGGACTTGAGACAAGTCCCAGGGGGGTTAAGTTGGGGGAACAGTGGCGCGTTAAACTAAAGTACCACGAGGTTCGAATTCTTGCTGGGTACATTGAGCGTCACGTAAGCTTTTTTCTGTGCTCTGCGTTTTTTTTTATATCCGATATGCATATTATTATTATTATTATTATTATTATTATTATTATCACCGCGTCTTACTACCCGTTCGGGTTGTACGCACTTACGCTAATGTGTAATGGTAGGGTGATTGTGAGATGAAATGAAGGACCTACAATTTAACGTGGAATCCGAACCACGGTGGAGGCCTGGCATTCCCCACATTCACAAGATGTCTTGTCAGAGGTGAAGGAAGGGTTTGGTAATCAGATAAATCTGTGCCGGTACCGGGGATTGAACCCCGGCCGCCAGCACAGAAGTCTGACACCTTACCCCTAGACCGCCAGGTCACCGATATGCATAGTAGTAAAGACGAGGAGGAACTGTGCTTACATTTGCGTGGACTGTGGACTTAAGGGTAAATACCTCAGATCACTTGACTGAAACTTGAATTTCGACCTCCCAATTACTAGGGAAATATACAATGAGACTGAAGCCTTGTCAGCGTGCCCACCGATGCGGGAAATAATTATTACAAACTATAAAATACCTAAACCATTTAACCTAAGGCAATATTATGAAACGCGTATGTTTAAAAAAAACAAATTATAAACATTCGTGTGTGTGGAATAAAAAATAATATTGAGGATAAGCCATTCACCGTGGAACGGGTCGGGACCAAACCCAAGGTCTTTCAAGTCAAGAGCAAAGAGTTTTAACCACTCATCTAATCTCAACGCTAACACAGAATTCATGTTTTACATAAAGCAGTTGTATGTCATTGGATGCTGGCTCATTCGAAGAAGGCCGCATCTGTTGAAGTAATTTATTTGACGTGTACTACCGTCAGGGCCTCCCATGTGCGAATATCGCGTGTGTGTTGCTAGCTCAGTTTAATGGATTGATCCCCCTCATTGTTCTGATGGTCCTTGCTTCAATCATCCGGCGATGAGTATTATATTTCATGATTGTGTAGTGCACAGCGTCTTAATTACTGTCAGGGATTTTCAGTTTTTTATCAAACTATTTTTTAGCAACTCGTCTTACTATCCGTTCGGGTTGTACGTCTAAGTACCAATTATTCTAATGTGTTACGAATTAGGACGATTGTATTTAGAGGAAGTGTACTCACATTTTACCCGCCTCGGTGGCGTAGTTGGCTAACGCGCTAGTCGTGTTGAGCTCGACTGCTGAGGACGGGGAGATCGAGGTTCGAATCTCGGTCGGGTGAACTGGGGGTGGTTTTTCCTAAATGGTTTTCCACTCTCCCTCCACGCAAATGCTGGTTCACTTCCTCTAATTCAACCTTCCTAATTCCTAATCCATTAGAGTAATTAGTACTTAAAGCGTATAACCCGAACGGGTAGTAAGACGCGGTGCTAAATATTATTATTACTCACATTTGCGTGGGTAAGAGTGAAAAATAATTAGGGAAAACCACCCTTAGTACACCCTACCAGAATCAAACCTTGATCTCCCCAACATTCGCAGTCTAGTATATTGCCATAATGATACCTTAACCCATGCGGCCACCGAAGCGAGTATTTTCTCAATTAATAACGCTAAGAAGGTAGGGATGAGGAAGGTATATAATTTAGAGGAAGTTTGCCATTATTTTCATGGGGGAAGAATGAGGAAAAACCTATGAAAAACCACCTTCATTTTCGTGTCCTCGACCGAGATTTGAACTCCAACCTCTCCGTTACTCCCAAATCAGACTAGATAAACTTGACGTTTAGTCCGCATACTCACCAATGGGGATGCGTTATATTAAAAATGTCGGAAAAACTTTCAATTATAAATGTTCAAATCTATGTCTTTATATAGTCTGGTCGCCTTAAAAAGAGCCTCATCTTACAGTTCATAAACTCACTGAATCTACTCTCATGCGTTATGCGACAAGCCATGTGTTCTGCAGATGTTCTCAATTTCAACAGCTGCAAGATCAATATTGACACGTGTTCTTTTAAAATGTTGCAGAGACTATATTGTATTTTTTTAGATAATATATCTTTAAAAATATTTATTTTTTAATTGCGTCTTAGAACCATTTTGTGTTGCAGGCCTAGGTCACAGACTAATAATATACCCAGACACCCAACCTCCAGGTTAAAATGGTTGCGCTCCTTTTGGAAGCTTGAGTCCTTCAACACTCGGATTGCTGCGGTCAGTCCTATCATCACACAGCAGTGACACTAGCGAAGCCCAGTGTTGAAGGACTCAAGCTGGCAAAAGGAGCGCAGTTAAAACCTCGTAAGGTTGAAAGTCTGTTTCTCGCTTGTTTGTGACCTAGGCGGATATATCACATTTTCGTGAAGGTAGAGAGTTAGAAGCCATTTAATTAAAATAACCCTTGGTCACAGAAAAGTCTGTGTGCCCTTGGTACATCCGGTCAGGATCTTCCAATAACCTGCAGACCAGACTAAAGGAGCTTGACATTTAGACCGAGTGGTCCCCGGTGCGGGTTAAAAGGTTTCTTCTGGCTTAACACAAAGAAGACATATATATGGCCTACCCCCGAAAAGTTTGGTTAAATGCAATTTGAAGAATAACAGCCATGTAGGTACCAGGATATGTTGGGGGTTAAACTCCCGTCCGCCCAAAAGTATTGTGTTTGTATTATTATTCAATGACTAAGCTAAAGTCTGAATTTCATTAAAAAAATACTCTTACTAGAAAAGTGGAAACTCATTCTGCCACAATGACGGAAATAAAATATTACAATTGTATTTACATTCTTAGTCCGTTTAATTAGTTATGTAAATATAAACGTCAATCAATGTTGGTGGTCGAAATTGGGATCCCTATGAAAATCAAGGTTTAGAATCTTACTGGAGTCATATAACACTCATAGCATCTACAACCCCAAGACCTCCACCGTGGTTCGGATTCCACGTTAAACTGTAGGTCCTCCATTTCATCTCACAATCACCCTACCATTACACATTAAACCTAAGTGCGGATAACCCGAACGGGTAGTAGGATGCGGTGCTAATAACACAACCTCCATTTTGTGCCTAACAACTTTAAAATTTATTCACGATGGACTTAAATGTTCAAACGAATTCTTTGCCATCCCCTGTTGTGGGGAATTCCCCCCGAATCACAGCAAGAAGTGTACCCCATTCTTCTAAAATATAATTTCCTGTTACGGCCCGGATAGCGCCTAAACGTTCTCGACCACTACCACGGCTCTTTTGACATTAAAAGGACTTCTGTGTGAATACTTGGATATTGGCCTACATTAGCTCACGACGGTCGCCCCAATCCCCTCTGCGGTTGAAGACATCAGGGAAATACAAGATGGCTGCCGGCACAAGTGCACCACCACACACTGGGATGTGATAAGGTCTACGACGTCGGAGGTGGTCGGCCCATAAAACGTCATCCAGGCCATCAAGCAGAGAGCGCTAAACCGCAAAGCTGGGGGGAGAGAGAGGACACGGGGGGGTTACTCTCAATGCTGTGAACATTTACAGACGTGACGTACAGAAGGTCAACTTCCCTCCTTGTTGATAACAGTCCATCGGTTGGAAGGGTCCGTGTAGGACGGGATTCATTATCAGACACGTACCCACTATTCAAAGGCCTAAAGAGAGTTAGCCTTCGGCCCATTATTGCACCGGACTGCATTGCATACCATACCGGTTACCATTCGGCCTCGATAATGAAGAAAACCACCTCTAAACACACCTTGGTTCGAATCTAGATGTGCTAATATTTTTTGTTTAGCAGTACTTCAAACGGTCTAAAGATTTACTCTCGCTATAGACTGTACTTCCGATGACGGAGAGAGCAGGATTTGAATATCAGTCGGGTGTACTGAGAGTGGTTTATAATTAGATAGTTTTCCGCTCTCCTTCCACGTAAACGCGTGCACAATTCATCTAAATTCAACCTTTCCCATCCCTAGAATATTAGCGAAGGAAGTACATATACTTATATAATCTGAACAATTAGTAAAACGCAGTGTATGAAAAAGAATATTTCTGCACAGAGATAAACATTTTCCGGTAAAAGTATCAGATCAGTGAATCACATTAAAAGCGCCTAATGTAGCGATTGTGTTTCGTTTCGTGTTGAGCTAGACTGCCGAGGACGGGGAGATCGAGGTTTGAATTTCACTCGGGGTGATTTTTCCTAAATGGTTTTCCACTCTCCCTTCACGCAATTGCGGTTTCACTTCCTCTATATTCCACCTTCTCAATTCCTAACCCATTAGCGTGATTAGTATTTAAGCGTATAACCCAAAGGGGCAGTAAGATGCGATGCTAAGTATTAGTATTAGTATTATTAGATTATGGTATACCGTTATTTTTTGGTGGGGGAGGTGTTATGTTACCAATGGCTTGCTTTTGGCGTCAGCGACCAATTTAATCATTATTATTATTATTACTATTGTTACTATTCGCACCGCGTCTTACTACCCGTTCGGGTTATACGCACTTACGCTAATGTGTAATGGTAGGGTGATTGTGAGATGAAATGGAGGACCTACAGTTTAACGTGGAATCCGAACCACGGTGGAGGCCTGGCATTCCCCACATTCACAAGATGTCTTGTCAGAGGTGAAGGAAGGGTTTGGTAATCAGATAAATCTGTGCTGGAGACCGAGGATTAAACCCCGGACTCCAGCACAGAAGTCCGACACCTTAACCCTAGACCACCATACCAATTTAATACAAGCGATCTATGTAAAGAAGAAGAATTGTAAAAAATGGTGCTAACATTTGCCTGTAGAGGGAATGAGAAATCATGTTGTAAGATAGTTAACCCTAGTATGACCAAAAACTATTAAGCTAATCTTTATTTTCTAGACTTTCAAAGATAAATATGTTAATTTTTCTTGTTCTTTTGGCAAGTGTGTATTTGTTCTGGTGTTGACCTTCATCACCGCTCGCAGGACTAGACAAACAATAGTGACTGTCTCTCAGCGATTCAGCAGTTACGTGTGTATATAGCTTTGCTGCTGATCATTTATCCGAGTTTAAATAACAATACCACCACCTAACAAAACAACGTCATCGAAGATTTAATATAGCTGAGTAAACAAATCTACAAGAGGTAATTGATGAGCACTTTCAGAACCGATTGACTTTATTCCTGAACAAACACACGAAGTTTTCCAGCGCTCCATTCATCAATGTGAAAGGCGATGCCTCAATTTCCTCAATGATAAGATATTTTAGGTTGACCTTGGTGGTCTTGGGGTAAAGTGCTCGCCTCATAGCTTTGTGTTCGTGGGTCAAAACCGAGCTGAATTTTTCTTGAGCGATAAAAATCCGTAGCACAACTTATTTCGGAGGGGAAGTAAAAATGTTGATCCCATGTCGACTTTGGCATCTAAAAGAACCCTGAAAGGTATGTGAAAATACCTTTTAAGCAAAATCGGTAGGCTCATTCACGCTCGCTTATAGATATTCAGCGAGGAAGGCAACACTTCCTGAACTCTGCTAGTAGGTGAGATTTCTACCAGATGGAGTAAGAACCACTAACCGGCAAAAGAGCCGAGTGCGTGCCCAGCTCCGGATGGATAAAATCTACATCAAGCGAACCTTCGCGTAGTTGACTCAAGAAGAGTTAGAAAAAAAAATATTTTATCCACGTCAGGATTCGATCCCGGAACTCTTAGCTCGGTAATCTGTAAGCATGCGCGCTACCAAGTGAGAAAACGTGCCGAACATTAAATATATAACTTGTATGAACGCGATTTGTTGTAAACACACAAATCTCCCATAGATTAAATATATAACTTTTTAAAGATTATTACAACCCACGCCAGTGACTGTGCGGTCTAACATGTCAATCTCGCGATTTAATAAATTGCCAAAGGTGACCTGGCGGTCTAGGGGTAAGGTGTCAAGACTTCTGTGCTGGCGGCCGGGGTTCAATCCTCGGTCCCGGCACAGAACCGGCACAGATTTATCTGATTACCAAACCCTTCCTTCACCTCTGACAAGACATCTTGTGAATGTGGGGAATTCCAGGCCTCAACCGTGGTTCGGATTCCACGTTACACTGTAGGTCCTTCATTTCATCTCACAATCACCCTACCATTTACACATTAGCGTAAATGCGTATAACCCGAACGGGTGCTAATAATAATAATAATAATAATAATAATAATAATAATAATAGATTGCCTGTGACGGGAGAGGTGAAAGTTCGAATCTTTACCTGTTACATTGGGTGTGCTTAAATCTCATCTTCTCTTCTGCCCAATAGAGTGAATTTTCTTTATGCTAACTTTCTCATCCTTATCTTTTAAATAAAGTATTATTTATTATTATTTAATATTATTATTATTATTATTATTATTATTATTGAACCCCTGAACCCCAGCATAGAACCTAAGACACCGCCAGATCACCATTCTTAAATAAAGTAATTAATTATTTTGGTGATAAAAGTAGCAAGTTAGTTGTTCACGAGCGAGAAGGGTGTAAAGGAGCGGATTGGTACTTTTTTTGTAATACTTAGGCTTTAACATATTATCTAGACCAGGACTGTCCAACCTTGAATGTAGTGAGGGCTACTTCAACAAAATGTTGAGTGTCCGAGGGCAACGAAAAAATATTTATAAAATGTTGTAACGTGAATGTTTAAAAACAAAGATTAGTAAGCCCTACCTAACTACTACTAAAATACATAAGTGTACATATCAGTGTGAGGAATTTTTTTTTTACTGAACTAAAGAAAATTACACAGGCTACCATTTAAGTGTTAAAGAACTATAAAAGTGTACAAAACAACAATACACAAATGACAAAAAAAATAATTCAAAATTCAATTCAGTTTCAAAAAAATGTCACAAGATGTTTATTTTTCAGCTCTGAAAATAGTTCACCTTACCAGAGTTCATTGCAATATTTGGCACAGAAGCCAGCCAGCAAGTTGTAGTTTGGAGTGTATTTGGTAAGAGACACTTTCATGTAGTCATTTAAATGTTTATCAGTTATTAATAGCCTATACTATGATTAATTATTTTCATGGTTGAAAACCCTGATTCATTTAAGTAGGTAGAAAAAACATACACTCACCTTTAATGATATGCGTCTTAGAATAGGGTACTGGTCAGGCAAGACTAAGTTCCAGAAGTTGTTATCATTCACTCTATTTTTCAATGAGATATGCCCTGGCGGGTATTTTAAACACTCTCGCGTGCAGCATGTTGCCCGCGAGCTACGGGTTGGGCAGGCCTGATATAGACCTAACAAGTCAATAATAGGCACTAAAGAAAGCAATAAATAAGTTAGTGTGCCCCTACATTTCGCGCGAATGGGACCCGCCAACCTTAGTTGTGCCAAAGGTTGCATAATCTAATCATTCGATACTACGCGGCAGTAATGGACCACCCTGGATCAAGTCTATAATAGTGCTGTCATGCAGCGCGCTCTAGAAGGTTCTCAAAGACGTCTGCCAGAAACGTCACATCCGTATTGAAGTAGAGTAATCCCATAATGTCTTGCAGTCAAACTTTGTCCATATCTCTTCACCGGGGTTATCGTATTCTTCCTGCGATATATTGACTGTCTTGTTTCACACCATGTGGACATTTAGAGTTCAACCCTCCCCTCCCTCCAACCTGTGTTCTGTAGCTTTTCACATCAAGAGTGAATAGCACTTCACAGGGAATCTTTGGTCACAACAACAAAATAAACTCATATTTAATATTACTTAGAATCATAAGTTATCTTTAAGTATGTTTAACAACGATGAATACGTGAACAATAATATTTTTTTCAACATTAAAATCTAATAATATCTGTGTCACGTAACAATGTGATGAACCCCCCCCCCCCC
>CABFOV010000513.1:76711-96921 GCA_902141375.1 Timema poppense
GCCTCCTGGAGCTTGATGGAAATAGGCCGGTTTCATTGGGAAAACTGGCCAATTCCAGTTTGGGAAGGGAGGGGGAAGGTGTTAAAAGGGCAAGGGGGGGGGGGAGAGTAGAAGGGTTTGAATCTCAAATGGGTGATCTGGGGGGAGGGTATAAGGGTTTGAATCTTAAATGGGTTATCTAGAGGGGGGTAGAAGTGTTTGAATCTCAAATGGGTGCTATGGGGGGAGAGGAATTTAAATCTCAAATGGATGCTGTGGAGGAAAGGGGTTTGAATCTCAAATGGGTGATTCGGGAGGAAGGGAGTTTGGAGTTTGAATCTCAACTAAGTGCTCTGGAAGTTTGGAGGAAAGGGGTTTAGGGTTCGAATGTCGGCCGGGTGCACTGGGGTGTTTCACACATGGAGTGTCAACTTCTAGATAGTTGTACTGGGGGTTATTTTTCCTAAATGATCGCCCACTCTTTCTTCGCGCAAATGCTGGTACATTTTCTTTAAATTCTACTTTCCTTATCCTTACCCCGTTTAGAGTAATGTATGCTTGTAGCCCGGATCGGTGGTGAAACGTGGAAGGAATAAAAGAATAAAGCCGTTAAATAGTACCAATTAACTAACCAAAGACCAGCATTCTCTCTTCCCCTCCGACTAGGCAACTCGACTGTCATGGAAATGAGGACATAGCATCCGCCCGTAATTTTACATTTCAATGTAAACATTGAACACATTGCTGGCAATCCACATACGATGTGTTCTTTCACGTATGTTTTGGTTGTGTTTATTTATACGGACACACTGTACGAATAAAATATAGACCCGATGAAAACGAACAATGTGAACAGTCTGATTCAGATAGGAAGACACTCTAATGGCCGTTATAAACGTTACTTAAACAATTTTAATGTATTTATACGTCAAATAATGTGCGCTGAAGCTGTAACTTGATAGTATTATAAATTTCTTAAAATAACCCCAAAATATAATAAATTGTTATCAATATTGTTGTTGATTGGTAAAATATGTGTTTGTATTTTTCTTAGAGGCTCTTTATGTTAAAATTGGACTGTAATCGACAATGGGGGATGGATAAATGTACAAATTAATATATTATGTTGAGTTAAATAAATTTTGTTAGTTGTCTTTATCAAGTCATGAGAAACCCGATCATGTATTTTAAAAAGTTATTTTAGTAAGAAAATTTTTAAAAAATTATTTAAACATTTTCCAAACAACGTTTTGATATTCTTTGAGAAACTATCTACAAATTATTTATATTACCAAACTGTTCGAATGAGGAATGTGTATAGTGTTTTTTGTTGTTTTACATCGTGGTCTTGCAGTATTTTTTTACAATATTTTTATTGTTCTCGTGTAGTGACAGAAATGATTTATCGCTTAACTACATAGAAATGATTTATCGCTTAATTACATAGTAATGAACCGGTCAATAAATATTATTTTTCGTATGAGAACATTTTAAAAAGTAAACAAAGATAAAATTAAGTCTACGGTTATTCGCTTTAGAGAAATGTAAACCGGTCCCAAAAAAAACATATGTAGTATTGCGCTACGATTACAGAATTTTGGTCGTGTTGACAAATCAAATATTGATATTATTTTTTTGAGATCTTGTAACTCAGTAAGTAAAGATGTTTGATTAGAGGTTTAGACACCAGCGATTAAGATTAGATCCCAGTGGCTAATAATGTACAGGTGGAAGATTATATAGGGTGGCTAATATTAGATCCCGGTGGCTAATAATGTATACGAGTGGTTAAAATTAGATGTAGGGAACGTGAGATAAGAGATTGTAATTTACCGATTTTTAAATCAAAACATATTTTTTTGGTCAAAATAAATAAAATATTTCTCAAATAGAAACATAGAGTTTAATTTTATTCACATGATGATATCAACAGTTGTTGAATATCTGTCAAGGGTGTCCTGGAATTTAATGACAACTTTTTCTCTTCATTTAAAAATGTTTTCATCTAATGCCACTATGCTTATGACAGATATTCAACAACTGTTGATATCAACATGTGAATAAAATTATACTTTATGTTTGTACTAAAGGAATATTTTATTTAATTTGGCTAAAAAATCTTTTGTTATAAAAACCGCAAAAAAAATTAATCAAAACCCTGCCTTTAGCCCACGTTCTTTCTATCCACGCCTTGAAACGTATACATTTAAAACAAAAAACAATGAAGCTTTTGTTTAAGCGCTTAATATTCTGACAAGACTGCATTCAACATGTCGGCAACAATTTGAAACCCATAAAAGAGAGGCGCACATAATTGTCCTGGCCTTCACAAGAGGTGTATAGTGTATATACAGACACATTCAGTTTGAAATAGGCTATCAAGACGGAAGTCCGTCAGCGACAAGTACTTCAACTCGGCGACAGGACTTCCACTAGTCTATTTACGCTAACGCAAATGGTGTAACCTCTAAACACCCAACCCTTTTGTATTATTTATACTTTTTTTTCCTTTAAGCATTAGTTTAAACTTTCATTAGTCACATATCACCATATATATAATACAGTATTACATATAACCACGCTGTCGTTGAATATAAAATGTTTTAAATATCAATTAGTCTCGTCACAGTATTTGATTTTCACGAGAGTATGAGACAATACAATTTTAAAGACTTTTTAGAGTTTAAGACGGAAGTACATTCACACCACGTTATAATAAATATTGGTCTAGCCAATCTTTAGCTCCAGTGATCAGCCATTTAATCCAAAAGGCGCTAGTATCACCGCATATTAAACATATACTACAATATAATACATACATATTTATATATAAGTTATATATCTTACTTCACACTTCCCTGTCCTTGTATACCCCCTTCGCTTCAACAACATCCATACACCGAGTCATTCATGCTCTTTTATTCTTAAACCCTTTAATAGTTCTCTTTGTCACACATTCGTCTATACATTTAGCCACGTACCCTACCCCTCCATTTTGATACACACACTCTACCTTCATATATTTGCTTCATCACGCGATCCACTCTCATCCTCTCATCATGCCCAAACCAACGTAACACGCTTCTTTCACATTGGTTTATTGGATTCCCTTTGAAACCGCATTCCTTCAGCACTGATTTATTACTGACTCTGTCCATACGAGTTTTTTCCACAAACATTTCTTATATATCTCATTCCAACCGCATTCACCTTGCAATTGTGTTTCTTCAGACAAACCCACGCTTCACAACTATAAAACAATGTTGGCGTCAACACACCTTTATTTACTGCAATCTTTGGACCAGTTTCATAGTCAGATTTAGTGCGCCTCAAGTGCGGCGCTATAGCTACTAAATACAAGACGTCGCCTACCTGAACTTGAATGGAATAGGCCAGTTTCATATGCGAAACTGGCCCATTCCATTTTGGTCAAGGTAGGTGTCGTTCTGTATTTATTATTGACTCGCACTTTAGGCATGCTAAGTCTGTGAAACTGGCCCTTTGCCTATTTCGATACTACCTCATTCTTTGCAATAATCCACAACATCCAACTACTCTCTGAGATGCATTCATCCGTTTGTAGATTTCTCCATCTATCATTCCATTTTTACAGAACATTCTGCCCAAATACACAAAATCATTCACTTGTTTTAACAGTTTTCCTATTAATTTTACACTAAGCTGACAATCATTTCCTGATCCGTCCTTATCATCTATACGAAGATCCATTCTGCCTGTCATCGTGCATTCACATGCAAGTCACTTTCATTCCCAACCATTAATACGGCATTAACTTTCAAATAAAGACTGGAAATTAATCAGCCACTGATACTGCAAAATTCCTAAATAGGCCTCTATAATTATACATAAACTCACATATATGTAGGCCAAATTTAATTCAACACTCACCCGCACAGGTGGTGACGTGGATAAAGGCGTCATTCTCATCTTAACTGGTTTGACAGTGACGGAGAGGTTGGCGTTCAAATCCCCGCTGGGTGTACCGGGGCAGTTTTCCTAAGCGATATTCCACTCTTCATCTTCGCGAATACGGGTACATTTCCTATATGTTCAAACATCCTCTTCTCTACATCATTATATTAAATATACAATGTAGGGGAAAAGAAACCGCACTTATCTACTTGCTATTCATTATATTTGCGTGTAAATCTATTTAATCTCTTTTTTTTTGTCAAATCTGGAACGTTATTAAACAATTACCCGCCTCGGTGGCGTAGTTGGCTAACGCGCTAGTCGTGTTGAGCTCGACTGCTGAGGACGGGGAGATCGATGTTTTAATCTCGATCGGGTGAACTGGGGGGAGGGTTTTTCTAAATGGTTTTCCACTATCCCTCTAAGAAAATGCGAGTTCACGTCTTCTAATTCAACCTTCCCAATTCCTAGTCCATTAGCGTAATCAGTACTTAAAGCGTATATCTCGAACGGGTAGTAAGACGCGGTGCTAAAATAATAATATTAAACGATTACAGGCAAGTGGTACTTTCAATGTCTTTAAAAAACGATGCGCTTGCAAATATCATCATTATATTTTGAAATATACATGTTTAACATCAACGTATGAGAAATACCCACCCCTGTCCAGTGGTCACGCGGTCCAAGGCGTCAATTTAGTTTTGTTTGATTTACTGATGTCGGAAAGGTCGCGAGTTAAATTTCTGGGTCAGGTATACTGAAGGTGGGTTTTTCATTAATGTTTTCTCAATCAACTTCCACATTTCCTGTGAATTCTACCTTCCTCATTTCTATTCTCGTTAGTAAAAAAAAATGTGGGTAGTAAGAATCTGTGTACTAAAAACGACATTATCTAGGTGTTAGAGCTGGATGCGTAGTAGCATATATTAGTACTATCTTAGCTCAGGTTAGTTTTTAAGTAATGTGTTGATAACGTTTTTGCTTATATAAAAGGAAAATTAAATATTCCGTGTAAGGCACACATACCTCGACTTTAGAGAAAAAGGATTTATAACACGGAAAAACACTTCCAAATAACGTGCATAATCATAATAAACACTTGTCACGTCCGTATTTCGTTTGTTGGTTTCTTAGTTTAAACCATAATTACTTACTTAACTGGCACATCTGAATTTGAACATCTGAATAAAATAACTCGTCGCATTTTGCCATGTTGGTTAACCTTTACTTTTACCGCTATACATCCGTGACGTTGCAGAAAACAACTAAGGCTCTAATGAAATATATATTTCCCCTTTAATTGTTTGAGATTTTAAAGCTAGGTTTGTATGGTTGGTTTAATTCATAACGTACAACGGAATATAATTACTGTGTATATTATATAAATTATAGAATATATCTTTTAGTCTTTTACAGTTTAAGTTGCATCAATGTACAATATTCAGTGAATGATCAAAGAAACAAAATGGCGGAACGTTATCCTGTTGATCAGAAGAGTTAAGAAATTATTTTCTAAAACAAAAAATCAATAACCCGCCTCGGTGGCGTAGTTAGCTAACGCGCTTGTCATGTTGAGCTCGACTGCTGAGGACGGAGAGATCGAGGTTCTAATCTCGTTCGGGTGAACTGGGGGTGGTTTTTCCTCAATGATTTTCCACTCTCCCTTCACGCAAATGCGGGTTCACTTCCTCTAATTCAACCTTCCCAATTCTTATTCCATTAACGTAATTAGTACTTAAAAGCGTATAACCCGAACGGGTAGTAAGACGCGGTGCTAAATAATAAATCAATAATCGTAATATGTATGTTTTTATCATGATTAATAGTGCTCTTAATTTAGTGGTAGTAGTTTCTATTAAAAAAAAAACCTTTTTCAAAAAGTGAGGAAATTGTTCTAAGCTCAAATACCTAATCAAATCAGTGACTCTAATCGTGCCTTGTTAAAGAATCGTGCCTGGTTAAATGCAGGAAGGTCTCAGAAATACGATCACCTCACTTAGTGAATTTTTTTTTTATTAGTCGTTTAATAATTTCTAAGGCCTGTCCAAGAAAGTGAGTAGCTTCGTGGGTGAGTCGAGGTCTACCATGCAAATTGTTCCCCACGACAAGAATCAACTGGGACAGCTCAAAGGACGGGACCGCCCGTCGTGTCTTAACAAGTGTCACCGATACGTGTAAAAGTAGGCGTGGCTTTGTTTATGCTAATGCTGCACTCGTATGTATAAAACAAAATTCCTGTATGCCAAGTTATAGCCGCGTGACGAGGGCAGAAATTGTGGATTCTAATTTTGAAGTTTTAAAATTAAATAATGACCCACATTGGTGGCCACATGGTCTAACGCTTCGCTCAATGTAAAGCCCCCATCTATAGAATCCGTATCTGTAGGTCCGTAAGACATCGATGCCACACATCAATTTGTACTATCTACAAAGTCCTGATCCAAAAGTCCTTACTCCGTATAAAATGGTTCACTTCAACTTTCTAAGGACTAATCTCGAGCCTATATGGACTCCCAATCAAAGTTAAGTAAATATGTGCGCGCCTATCGAAATAAAAGCACTGATGGCAGCGAAAGAATCCATTGCTGATTATTTTGATTGTTCAAATCGTGCTATAAATATATTTACTGTGGTGTACTTAACCCAAAATTCAAGTATATCCTGGACGTTTTCTCAAAAAAGAGTTGTTTTATTGATCAGCTGACTGCTTGGCAGTTGCTACTTGCTGTAAACAATTTTCTTTGGAAGTTTTATTGGACGGAGTCTCTGAATATCTCATTGGTTTGCACAGTCACGTGATTAAAGATACGAAATGTGTAGACACGAATAGAACTTCTATAAAATACTAAATTGCTAGGAGAGGGGAGATCGTGATTCAAGTACTGGTCGGATATATTGAGGATTATTTTTCCTAAATTGTTTACTACCCTCTCTCCACGCAAATGCGGGTATACTAACTCCCACGCTATATACATATCGCATCCCTATTCCATCAACGAAATTAATGTTAGAGTACAACCAGAACGGATACTAAAACCGGGTGAAAATTTTAAAAAATACAATTTTTTGTGCCTCACTAACCAACCGAGATTTACACATGTTTACACTACCAAGGTGGGGACGATAAAGGTCAAATTTTAAAGGATGTGTATCCATACTTGTGTGGAGAAAGAGTGGAAAACCAATTATAGGGAAAAACAACCCAACTTTCCCCAGCCGTGATACAAACTCCAACAGCCCTTATCCTATGTAAACGAGACTGACGCCTTTGTTTGCATGCCCATCAGTGTAGTTGGCAGATATTGTATTGTTTAACACTTTATGACCTGAAATAAATATAAACACTATTTAAATAAACTTCCAAACTTATTCAGATGTGAGTACCCATCGAACTTGTTGATCTTTGGATAAAGTGCTCTCCCTAAGACCTAATGTCCACCGGTTCAAACCCAGCAGGGGTCAAAGATTTGTTCTTGAGCGGTTATAATCCGTAGCACAACTTTCTTCGGAGGGTAAGTAAAGCCGTCGGTCCCATGTCGACTGTGGTATATAAAAAAACCTGGAAGGTATTATGAAAATACCTTTCCCGGCAAAATTGGCGGGCCCTTTCGTTCTCACTCATAGAAATTTTCACGTGTTAATATAGTCAGTCGGTTCAGTAAGTACATGTTGAATATCTCAAATAAATGGGGAAATAAAATTGTCAGAACCGGCTATCAGCGACTTAAGTATATTATCTAAGGGAAAATATGAGGACGGATAAATATTTAGAAAAAAATTCACTTGTATTCTCCTGACGAAACTATCATAAAATCCACTCCAATTGCGCCTTCATACATAATTTATAAACCAACAATCAAGAACAACAAACAAACGTGGCGTGTCATAGAATGTTGCCAGAATAAGCAGAGCTTGTTAAAATTGTACCTGTGGTATGTTCACCGCCACTCTGTACCCATTTATTATTTATTATTATTATTATTATTATTATTATTATTATTATTATTATTAGCACCACGTCTTACTACCCGTTCGGGTTATACTCACGCTAATGTGCAATGGTAGGGTGATTGTGAGATGAAATGAAGGACCTACAGTTTAACGTGTAATCCGAACCACGGTGGAGGCCTGGCATTCCACACATTCACAAGATGTCTTGTCAGAGGTGAAGGAGGGGTTTGGTAATCAGATAAATCTGTGCCGGGACCGAGGATTGAACCCCGGCCGCCAGCATAGAAGTCTGACACCTTACCCCTAGACCACCAGGTCACCTACTGAACCCATTTGACCAATCACACATAGGATACGCTCTATGTACCTTACATGGAAATGTATTTTAGTTGGCCAATGATTGATGAGAAGATATTACGGGTATAGATGAAACTCTGGCAACACGCCACGCCACCGAAACTTAATATCAAACATTAAGTATAAACAGGCTAAAAGATCGCACTGGCTGTATAATACAAGCAAACCCTTCGTAAGTACATTATTTTAGGCCCGTACAAGGTCGAAACAGGCTCATCTCATCGTCCGAACACAAGTGAGAGGATATGTGAAGCTTATGATGTGTCGCCAAACTGTCGTAACACGTATGTTTCTAGCCCGATGTCCAAAATTAAATATTGTGGGTAATATTTCAATAAAAGTAAAATATGGGTATCGTATCAGTCCCACGGTGAAAATAGTGTCCTATGCCATTGTCGGGTATGTTGTTTGGTTTTGAAGAAGGTTCTGTAAGTGGCTTCACCTATTTATCTATTTAACAAGTGAACCTATTCTTAGTTTATAGACAATGGTTACCAATACGCAACTGATTTTGGGTCTAGTACGCTCACAATTTACTATCCAAAAATATTCACGTAGACAACAAAACCAGACTGCGTTATTTACTCATTTAACACATAAAAGAGAAATAAGATACGTTAAACTATTTTGCTTTGATTATAAATTAGTCAATTATTTATGTGCCGACTGAAAGACTTGTCGTTGTGTACACCGTGACAACTTTGCATGAAATTAGACTATAATAAATGTATTTACCCATTCCATCTTTTAACAACATTTAATTTTCTCAGATATGGAAGGTTAGGTTAGGTTAGGTTAGGTTTGGTTAGTTTGTAGTTCGTGACAAATAACCCATCATTTTAAGCGATCAAGGCCTATAATTTTTAAAACAATATATTTTAAGTGAATAAATTAATCGTTTATATACTATGAATATTAAACACTTGACCAAACTAACCTTCCAAGTCTGAAAATATTAATTGTTAATAAATATCGGTATATTTACTCAGGTGGGCATATACTAATAATATGCTGGTTCGCAGGTTGAAGCATTTCGGGAGATGATGAGGAATATGGCCGAATGATACCTTGTGAAATACGTGATTCAATCTAGTGCTAGATTTAAGGGGGGCGATTGTCCCGTGGGCCCTCTCTACCTACAAACCTCGGATTGTTCTATAACACGTGTGCAGTCATAGTTATTAAATTTTTTTAGCATGAATCGCGCAAATATCGAGCTATCAATTATGGGTATTAGTTGGCTGGGTGACCATTTGCACGCTTATCAATTTTTCTTGAGCTCCAGACTATTTAATTCCCGTAGATAAAAGGCACACACCCAAATTCAAAGAGATATATATTTTAGGTCTTCGGCAAGAATCGAGCCCGGAACCTTCAACTCGCTTGCCATAATATGGCTTTAAAGTTTGCCGAGTTTTTTTCCAGGTTAAACAATCATTATTATATTTGTGTTAAAGAATGCCCAGCAATTTTTTCAATCAAGAATAATTATTTACCAAAATTGTTTTGTGGCTCAATTTTTAATTCATTTAATATTTTCATTTGGCCTACTTGTACAGTAATTATATAAAATATATTTTTTTCGAAGCCTATTTAAAACATTCATTAGGGCTCTAGGTATTTGTGATGGATGTCAACAGGGTTTTTAGCTAAGACATATAACAAATAAGTACTAATATTTACAAAAGTATATCTCGTGTATTAGCAGACCGAAATCACTTTAAATTGTTATAATTTCATCTCTTCTTTAACTCGGTCCAGTATTAGGAATTGTCCCCATTTAATTTTCAAATTGTTTGTATTAATTTTATTTAAGTATGTATATTTTTTGTTTCGTCGCCGGCATGAACTGTCCTGATTTGTCTAATGAAACTCTTGGTAGTCAGGACCAGGATGCATTCAGAACCACACAATGACTTTTTGCGAAGTTAGCCTACTTGTCTATTTCGCTAGGCAGAGAGAGGGGGGCGGTTCGCTAATTTAATATGCACATTTATAAAGGTCATTTAGTTAGTAAGCGACGATGATGGCGTGGGAAACTTAGCGAATCTTGAATAGCTCAGTGGCGCGCTAAGCCAAAGGTCTCGTGTTCGATTTCTGTGTCCGGGTGTCATAATTTAAATAAATTGAATTGTGAGACGATGTTATTATGATAATGATATGTAAATATTTATTAAAAATTGCTGGCGATTGTAAGAATAAAAGTTGATGAATCTTTTTTTCGCATTGGTGAATAAATCAGCCGCATGCACGTATTTTTTTAACTCGGTAAAGATGCATCGATATAAAATGAGAATGAAATATTCATTTGGTTTCCATATTAGATTTAAACAAAAGAAAAAAGCGCGAAAAAAGTTTTAGCAGATATTATTTATAGACAGCCCATTTGTAGCTGGTGGTAAATTTTATTTTGTAACAGTTTCAAGAAAAACAATTTAGAGAAGAACTAGACAAATGCGGGCTTTCAATTCCTTACCTTATTTCTAGCAACCACTTGTTGATAGTACGAGTAAAAACATTGCGCCGCCCGCGAGAGAATCAAATCGTAATAAATAAACAAGCCCGCTAACACAGCCCTACTTAACCTCGAAAGGTTCCCTGACCGGCGCGCCACTGACGCCAACATTCGAACCACAACAATGCCTCCGGTTACGAAGCCGCGGACTTTCGCGAGTAACAATTGTTTCTATCCACATCGCCAGCCGGGCAACAATATAGTCAAACAACGTCCTTCTAACGCTCCCAGCCGACAAACAGCCACTGAGCCAAAACATTTCGAATTACACTTCCCCAAGCTCGTTTCGTACCGCGGGGAGTTAAAAATACACACTGATGTCATTATCCTCGCACGTCCATTGGCCGCCCATGACATCATAGCTCGCGCTCATTGGTCGGTGGGGGGCTCGCGGGAGGCCGCCTGCTAGGTTGCAAGATACGCTGGTGGCGCGAACTGAAAGCTAAAGAGTAGCAGAAAGAGGAAGAACGATGATAATAAAACGAGTTGGAATAACAATAAAAAAAAAAAGTGAGCGCGTGTGTAGAGGGGAAATAAATACAGTTGGTCAGAAAGAGATGGAGAGATTGTACAATCAGGATGTTAACGACGGAGAATTATTGCTTCTGTTAGTATTGTTTTTTATATACTTTGTGAACTACATTTTCTTTCGCGAATTAAAAAAAAATTAGAGACATGGTTAGTTTCATCTTTTAAAAACTCACTTTAACATGTGTAAACAAAAATTGGATGAGTTGAAGCTCCCTCTCTTTTTTAAAAAAACAACTAGTCTCTTACATTTATAATTTTTAATCAGAAATAATTATGTAATCAGTAATAGTCCCATCTCTCATAGTGTGCTAAAAATATCACAACCTACAAGTATAGGGTTCCCCAAGCCGTTAAAAGGAGGAAAGAAGGTGACTGAAATTAATTGAGTACTTAATAAGTTCATTTCTCTGAGACTATTCCACACCTTAGTTCAGTCGGTAGCGTGTCTGTCTATTGAACTAAGGATCCCGGTTTAGATTCCCGGCCCCGGCCGAAATGAGTATAATTAATAAAATGTGAGTTTACCATTTCACAGTGATGAATTAACGGCCGGGACTGTACATTGTGCCTGTCTTAATTTTGATTATAAGGCATACGATAAACCTAGCAAACCATTAGTTGAAAATATATGACTTGAATCAAAAAAACTGACCCAGGCCGCAGGCTGGAAACAGCAATGGATTTAAAGTAAATTTATTTTACACTTATATGCCTACTGGCGTTCCTAGCGATTGGGTTGGGTTTTCGGTATTTAATGTTCTGTCCTAAATTAAATAGTTTGGGGATCGTGAGCTTACAGTCATAACTGAGTTTCTGTCCCACACTTAAAACTCTGCACTCATCTATTTATTTTGGGCTTACATTGAAAAAATTAAGCTTAGTAATATAATTACTGTATTTCATTAGTAATGATACTGTGTGCAAAAGTAGCAGAAGTAGAACATATTAATTGAAGTATTAACATGTGTAAACGTATTTAGTATTATTATTATTATTAGCACCGCGTCTTACTACCCGTTCGGGTTATACGCACTTACGCTAATGTGTAATGGTAGGGTGATTGTGAGATGAAATGGAGGACCTACAGTTTAACGTGGAATCCGAACCACGGTGGAGGCCTGGCATTCCCCACATTCACAAGATGTCTTGTCAGAGGTGAAGGAAGGGTTTGGTAATCAGATAAATCTGTGCCGGGACCGAGGATTGAACCCCGGCCGCCAGCACAGAAGTCTGACACCTTACCCCTAGACCACCAGGTCACCCACGTATTTAGTACTTATTTTTTTATTTGAGGTATTTAATGTGTACTTTCTGAACCTGCTGATTATATCCGCACACGAGAATTCGTATGGTGCCTCAGGGTTTCCACGATCAACACGAGACTAACGGCTTTACTTCCCCTCTGGAAGAAGTTGGGCTACGGAATTTTATGGATCAAGAAAAATCCGTCAACCCCGGCTGGGTTTGAGCCCGTGACCAACGGGTCCTGAGGCGAGTACTTTACCCCAAGACTTTCGAGGTAAACGTTTACCGCTCATATTACCCGGCCCAAAGGTCCCATATATTTTGAACACACACACATATATATATATATCGAGAGAGAGAGAGAGAGCGCGCGTTTGGGCTAAACTATTCATAACTCAGTTGTGTTAAGAGTAGCTTGTACTAATGTATCGTTGTTCAGGGTACGCCCGAATGTGATAATCATACATCCTTTTCGTGGAGGCTCTTTCTATGTCCCGATGAGATGAGATGAGATGATAATTATAATGAGTATGAGGGTGTGAAACCAGTGGAAACACAACCTAGCTTAAGCCTAATTTACCAAGCACTGGTGAACGTTGAGGTAATTCCCCTTTAGGGAAAAATACCCAAGGTACCATCTGGGAATCGAATCCGGGATCCCTAGGCTCTTAGCCAGGTGCGTTGACCACTACACCACGAGGCCGGTTATTTTGAAGATGAAAAGTCCTTTCATTCATCATATTTGACTCAAACATTAGAGCTATACTTATTTAAGTGTATAAGTTTCATCATATTTGACTCAAATATAAGAGCTATACTTATTTAAGTGTATAAGTTTCATCATATTTGAATTAAATATAAGAGCTATACTTATCTAAGTGTGTAAGTTTCATCATATTTGACTTAAATATAAGAGCTATACTTATCTAAGTGTGTAAGTCTCATCATATTTGACTTGAATATAAGAGCTATACTTATCTAAGTGTGTAAGTTTCATAATATTTGACTTAAATATAAGAGCTTTATCAAAGTGTGTAAGTTTCTACTTGAAATGCGCCAACCTAAAAACAGAAAGGTCAACATTATAATACTTTAAATGCATATCAACACACGGGTTGCTAATCATTCTCATTACGGCACTGTCCGTAGGGAGGGGTAAACAATTAAATTAATTTAAATTAGTTGAAAAATGACACATGGACACGGGAATCGAACCCGGGATCTTCTGACTTGGCTCGCCAACGCTCTTAACACAGATATCCAGGACTCGTCCCCGACTCAGCGTCATTCTTCACTTATTGTATAAGAATGGACGTTTGTAAATCGTCAGCTACATATGAGTTTTTTTTAACTGTCTAAAAGGTAGGTCTTTTTAATTTCAAAATTCCATCTTGACGGATTTTAATTCAACTTGATAGATGAATAGCCCTCCATTAAGAGTATTAACATCCTTCCGGGATATTAACATATTGACACTGATAGGATAGGGACGAGTAAGGTAGGTTCAAGATTAAATGTGCTCATTTGCACGCAGGTTGATTGAGAAATAATATTTTTGAAGGAACACTTTTGGTACACTCGGCTGGTATTCGAACGTGACCTCCCCGTCATCGTCAAACCAGACCAGATTAGGTTGACGTCTTATACTCCGTGCCCATCGATGTGAGCTGTATATTTATAGTTACAGTATTATTCTCGTTCCTGCGGTCACTAACAATTCCCGGGTCAAAGGTCACCAAAAGGATGTGGTTTCTGCTCATTTCCATAATGAGTTCATGCATAACGAGCAATTTATTATAACATGAAATAATCCAATTAAACTTAATCTAACAAGACTTGACCCGACAACCTAACATCGGCCGGCAGATTGAATGTCAAAGAAAATGTCGGCACCCGCTTCGGTGACCGCATGGTCTAAGGCGATACTCTCGCAGTAGACTAGATTGCCGATGACAGGGAGATAAAGGTTCGAATCTCGGTCGAGTGTTCTGAGAAGTTTTTCCAGAGTGGTTCTCCACTCTCTCTCCAAGCAAATGAGTGTACACCTCCTCTGTACCTTCCTAATCCCTAAAACTATTGGCGTAATTAGTACATAAGAATATAGCGCCAATGGGTAGTAAGATGCGGTGCAAAAAAAAAAGTTTGTAGACAAAATGTTTAACTTGCTTACTCTGGCTTGCCTGTGATAGGGAAGTAGGGGTTTGAATCCCAGCCATGTGTACTTAAAGTGGTTTTTCCTAAAGGTTTTCTAACCCGGTATTTATGCAAATTTGGGTACACTTCTCCTTTTTATACACCTTCTTAGTTCCTACTCAACCAGTGTAATTAAATTCGTTAGCCCGAACGGTGTGTAAAACGCGGATTAACCTAATTTTACTCGATTTAACTCAATTATATACTTCAACTCATACATTTTGAAAAATGACACCTGAAGAAGGGAATCGCGCCACTGATCTACCACTGAGCTATCAAAGATTGGTCCCGTGTTCAGGATCATTCTTCATTCATAGTTTGAGGCAGATGATGGACGTTTCCAGGTGCCCAGTTGTCATTTTTCAAAATCTACGAATATGACCTTGACGCAGATGATAGTATAACATTGTAAAAGACCTGAAAGAAAGAGGATGTAAGAATGTGGATTGGAAATAACAAGCTTAAGGCGGGATAGAAGTGAATGCGAGAAAAAGCCAGTGTGTTTTCAGTTTTTATGGCAAAACATTTTTACAGCTAAAATAAATAAAATATTGCTCGATTAAAAACGTAGAATTTAATTTTCTGCACATGGTGAGCTCAAAATTTATTGAATAATTGTAAAGGGGGTCTTGGAATTTAGTGACAACTTTTTCTCTTCATTTAAAAAGTTTGTCATCTAATGCCGCCATGTTCATGTCATTATATTCAAGAATTGTTGATATTACTTTGTAAAGAAAATTAAACTTTATGTTTATACGGAAGGAATATTTTTTTGGCCAAAAATGTTTTGCTATAAAACTGAAAAAACACCTTTTCGTCCCCTTCTAACTCACCTTAAAATCAGCGTACTACTTTATTAAATGCAGTAATGAACTTTCATCGAGTGTCTAGCGCCAATAGAGTCATTGAGTTTAATCTGCGGCTACATCCGAACTAAAAGATTATTTCGATCTCCTAAGCGGTGCTCTTCATCTACAATTAAGTGTGCACTAGCGTATACTTTCTCCAATAAATAACCCGGTTCAACGCAGCTTAACTTTACTCAAACTAACCAAATAACAAAACTGCACTTTGTCGATGATTACATTTCCTATCTCATTATTTGTTTCCGATGAACTTTGTACTCTGTATTAACTAACGTACTACCCACTTCAATGGCCGCATGAGCTAAGGAGGATACTCTCGTGTTAGACTATACTTTCGATGACGAGGAGATCGTGGTTCGATCCCAGTCAGGTGTACTGAGGGTGATTTTTTACCAAATGGTTTCCCAATTTCGCTCAACGCAAATGCGGGTACACTTCCTCTAAATTAAACCTTCCTCATCCATAACCCTTTAGGCAATTATTACATGAACGTACAATCCGAATGGTTAGTAAAGCGTGGTGTTTTTTTTAAAAAAAACTGCACTGGTTTTCTTTCCTCTATCCATAAATTCTGTTCCAAGGCCTGCAATTATTTCTTTCATTCAAAGGAGATTAATTAAATAGTTACAACCGGAAGGATAGACTTAGTCGACAGATTAAAGCACCGACTTGGCGAGTCGGGGTTCTGTTTGAATCTCTGCTGGATGCGTTGAGAGTGATTTGACCCTATGTGGGATAGCTCACAGCTATTAATCACTTAACTACTTTTATTATTATTATTATTTAGCACCGCGTCTTACTACCCGTTCGGGTTATACGCTTAAAATACTAATTACGCTAATGGGTTAGGAATTAGGGAGGTTGAATTAGAGGAAGTGAACCCGCATTTGCGTGGAGGGAGAGTGGAAAACCATTTAGGACAACCCCCCCTCCCCCCCAGTTCACCCGACCAAGATTCGAACCTCGATCTCCCCG
Source organism: Timema poppense (assembly GCA_902141375.1). NCBI lineage: Eukaryota > Metazoa > Arthropoda > Insecta > Phasmatodea > Timematidae > Timema > Timema poppense. The sequence continues at coordinate 93,257 of CABFOV010000513.1, forward strand.
TTTGTGAATGTGAGGAATGCCAGGCCTCCACCATGGTTCGGATTCCACGTTAAACTGTAGGTCCTTTATTTCATCTCATAATCACCCTACCATTACACATTAGCGTAAGTGCGTATAACCCGAACGAGTAGTAAGACGCGGTGCTAATAATAATAAATAATAATAATAATCTCCCCGTCCTCAGCAGTCGAGCTCAACACGACTAGCGCGTCAGCCAACTACGCCACCGAGGCGGGTAACTACTTTTATTACTTTGATGTTTACACCTCGTCTTACTACCCGTCCTCTATTCACAGCTATTTTTCGTACCGCGTCTTACTACGCAATACTCATCCAAGTTATCTGTATTTAATTACACTAATGGAGTAGGGTTATAAATGGTAGAATTTTATAGGAAATTTAGCGGCATTTTAAGGATGAAAGGTGAACAAAATATTTAGGGGGAAAAAAAAGGACTCTCAGTACACACGTCTGGAATGACCCCAAACTCTCCGTTTTCGGAAAACCAGAACAGACTAGCCTTACGTTAATACAGCGCGCCCATCGATGCTGATTTGTCCACACGTATTGAACTTATATGATGTGAATTAATAAGATATCATTTAAAAGAAATGGACAAAAAAAATCGTGGAGGAAGCTTGGAAAGTCATTTAGTAAAAACCACCCCTATACACCCGGTCGAGATTCAAACCATGACCTTACTGTCACCAGCAAATCATACTAATAAGTGAACTTGTCATTTAATTCACTTGCCCACTGATTAGGGCGTCGAGCTCTTTAGGGTTCATCTACAAGCCATGTAATGTTTACCTGATGTTACATGGGAAGAGGGTTGGTGCGTCACAGCGTTACGTAACACGGATCTTATATTCAAATTCCAAAGTTGAAAAAGTATAAGTTATATTAAATCTGAGACACAAAAGCATATAAATTAAATAATGACACCCACTCTTGATGTGTAAAGTTACGTAAAACATGTTGAAGAGGGGCGGGGTTAGGTTAAATGTATACTTGGTGTTAAATAGAGGGGGGAAAGGGAAGTTAAAAAAAGGTGATAAAAAATCGCTACGTGGTAGATTAATGACCCTTTATTTCGGATCTTTTGCATCCTTCAGCTGTCAGAATCGTGAGCAGTAGAGCAATAAAATATACTAGCAAGAATTGCTTGATTTTACTAGAATAAGTTCATGTGCAATAGATATTGCTACTTTATTGTAATATTATCGTTTATTTTATAGCTTCTTAGAATCATATATTTTATATTAGTGAAAGGACTGTTTCAGAAGAGATTTATTATTATTATTATTTCTGATACATGTACAATACAACTACAAAATGATTACACGATTAAAGAGTTAAGATGAAAAATTACACACACTAATGATCTGGTTAATCTTTATAAATTCATACCTACAGTTGAATCGCTAAAGGAAGAACCCTTTGGAACGTTTAGAAAACAAATATAGAATAACTTACTTTTCCCCAAGGCCACAGCATTAATATTGCAGCTGTTAAAAGTTGTATCATCTTTCAAAAGTGACAGCTGCAGAGCACATGGCAAAGCGTATACACAAACAAAAGTTAAATTTAGTCTATTTTTTGAACTATTAAATAAGGCTCTTTACATAAAGATTTCAATATTTTTACTAGCTTTTAATTAGATGGGATTTAAAATAAAATAATTAATAAACACCGTTCCCTCTATATATTTTTATATATCTATATATCTCTCTCTCTGAAATGTAGTTTGACATTATGGGTCATCTTATTCTTCGAAGATCTTTTTTCATTCCATTTTGTTTTAATGTTAATTTAGAAATCACGAGAAAAGGAACTATGTCTAAAAATAAATATAGTTTTCATTTATTCGAGGTATATAACGTGCACTTTCTGAACAGACTGATTATCCATGTGGCCACCGAAGTATGTTAATAAAATATTAAATTTAAGTTTAACTCAGGGTGGGTCTGCTATTGAAATAATTAGAGGGGAAACACGCGATTCACCAATGAAAACATTTTCATCCATGCCAGGTATCGAACCCAGGACCCTTTGCTTAGCAGACAGACATGTTACAAACTGGTATAAGGTGTCGAACATAAATATACTTACATTTAACAAATATATTTTTCAATAGGCTATTTTCTTACATCTATTTTTTTGAAAATAGCATGCCTCTACAGTAAAATTTATTATCTACTAACATTCCAGTTTAAAAATAAGACAGATGAGGAGCTATTTGAATAAAAAAAAGTAGTGGCTATGGTCTAGAAAACTGAGGTTAACGGCCGTAGGGTTCATTGTGTTGACTACATTGCATCCTCTATCCGCAGACGTGACCTTATGTTCGCCAACAGATGGCTGACACTCAGTTATGGTATTTCTCGATTGAAGACTGACGACAAGGAGTCTTTCTGAAATATGTAGGCTAGCTTGCACCGCATTTTACAACCCTCCCTACGACTCTCCGAAATTAATTAAGCTAGTGACATAGAAATGAGGAGGCTAGAAGTATCTTGAGGACATATACCCCCGTTCACACGGAAAGATAGGGATTTTTTTTTTTAGTAAAAACAAATCTCAGTAGACCCGTGTGGGAGTTGAACCCTGACCTTCAAGCCACTAGCAAACCAGACTAGAGCTTATAGTTTCGTCCGCGTGTCCTTGGGCCGATGCAAGCAAAATGGGTAGACCCTATATTAAAACAAACCATTTTGGGTTTTAAAATGTGTCCCATGAGTTGTTCAAAGGTTTCATACAGTAAGAACACGTTAGGAATAATTTGTTAAGAAAATTAAAAAAAATATTTTCGTGGCCAAAATTGACACCAATCAACTATGTTAATACCCGCTTCGGTGGTAATATGGTCTAACGCGCTACTCTCGCAGTAAACTAGACTGCCGATGATGGGTAGATTGGGATTCGAATCCCGATCGAGCGTATTTTCCTGAGTGGTTTTCCCTTTTCTCTCCACGCAAATGCGGATAACCTTCCTCTATTGAGCCTTCCTAATTCCTAGCACATTAGACGTACAATCCAAACGGGTAGTAAGACACGTTACTAAAACGCCGACCTTTTCCGTGTTCCTGTCTAACGTACTGAATTTTCTAATTATAAGACAAAGGTTCTCAAAAGGCAGCGCGCAGCTACGTCCGACCCACGATGTTATAACTAGCGGTCCCACCTGCAAGATATATTAACTATCAATTCACATAAGGTAAAAAATAATAATTTAAAATACATTTTATCACCTCACCCTACGGCAGTTTTGCTTTGTTTCAAACCTTGTAAACACATAACTTTTTATTTGTGTGTTTTTAATTCAGTTTAAAAACTTAAAAATATTTTGACAACAATCATGAAACCACTAACAGTATTACATTAACAATTACGAGCATTAAAAAGTGGACTAAAAAGCCAGATTTTTACTTTCTCATTTCAAGAGAAAGTATAGTGATCGTGGAGAAAAAAAATTCTCGAAATTATGACAAATTTTTACGTTTTATGTCAACATAAACCCCAAAAAGTTGAAAAAAAATTGATTTTATAATTCTGTCTGCCCATGTCTGTCTGTCTGTCTGTCATTCTATCCCTGGCTACGGATCCTAAACAGTTTGATGGATTTTTTTCAAACTTGATATTTGGCAAAATCACAACCCCCCCCC
>CABFOV010000513.1:106614-125190 GCA_902141375.1 Timema poppense
TTCAGCAGATAAGACTATCTTTTTTTTTTTTCTATGACGCTCTGTACAAAGGGTCACAAGCCGCTCTTTTGATTGCAAGAAAATTAATGTGCTAAAATCTGTTTATGAAACTCTCACTAATTAAAAAAAAAAAACTCTCACAGTAAAAATACTCATGAGATAGATTAACTGTATTTACAAAGAACAGCACTGTGTCATTTCTGATCGCCGGTATTGTGATAAGTTCAGCGATACATTATAAGAATGGTAATTTTTTTAATAAAAAACAGGGCAAAAATTATATAAAGCATGCCATATATATGCATGCTACAAAAGAAAAGATAAATAGAGCATATAGACGAAAAATAATAGCGGAAGATAGAAAAAAATAGTCAATACACAAAACATTTGACTAAAACTCCCTTTTCGTTGATAATTCAAAGTAACACTGAGCTACTTCAAGTCAAATAATACGTAAGGGGTCATTAGTTTTATCGTCAATTCTAAGGAACAAGTATCAATGTCAAGGAAAGCTCTGTTTTTATAGAAACATAAATAGATTTTATTTATTTTTTACACTCTTTATTGACTATAAATAAATTTAGGATGTTGGTTGCTAATCATTTCAAATTATTACTTGAGTACATAATCTCTAATAATAAATCACGTAACATTAAAGGAAAAACAACCCCAGTCAAAAAATAATAGTTCGTATCAAGAGATATATTTGAGAAATGCATTTCATGGAAAATTAAAACGTTGGTAAACACCGATTTTGGTAGAAAGTTTGTTATGAAAGTTCTCATCTCTTAACTAAGCAGGATTCTAGTAGGAAAAAATACCTTTTAGAACTAACTTACAAAGTTCAGTGTATACTTTATTCCATTTTCATGGAAGTTTATATGCAACACATATATAGGAACTTTTAATAAATTGTAAATGCACGAATAAGTAATTTTTGAGGAAAAACTTCTAAAAAAAAATCCTCAAGAGGGACGTTTCTTGCGCTAGCGCTGTTCACTACAAATATTATTGTTCCTAACTTCAAAAATAAGTACTTTTAGAAGTACTTGGTTAAAAACCAATACCTGTGCGTGCACAGTAATGTCCTGCGTAGGTATGGTCACCCTAATTATATGACAAAGCAGAGAAACCCACTATACGACAACACTGTCCACATTCTGATGCTGGCCAAACACTGATTTTAGTCTAAGAAAATACATATTTTTGTACTTAATAGTTTACTTAGTTCCTCATTTATTTACCTGAAATGGTGGTCACACGGATTAAACGTCATAGGGCCGTAACAGGAAGATGCGTTTTGCTGTGTTCAAAATCTCCCGGAAGTATTATTATAAGTTTTTTATTCCTCCTCAGTGCCTTGATTAGTATAGGAGAATTTTGGTAGGAAGTTACTTTAAAAAAATACAAACCTATCTTTTTACGGTTAGTTTTGATATTATACTATATTTTTTAGTGTTTTTTATAGTTATGCACACACACACACACACACATATATATATATATCAAGAGTGACAGCGAAGATCACATGACTTGATATATGAATACGTAAAATTAGGTATGTAAAAAGCTGTTAAAGAGCTTATGTAAGATTCTTCCTATGAAACTTGAACTGTAACTTAATGGAATATCATAATAAATAATAACATTTGCAACCTCTATTATGTTTTAAAACATTATAATTTCTTTAATATGAATTTCATGTTTTAATAATTTGTTTCCATATCCAATTATAGGAATTCACTAACCACAATAGGTAGACCCCCTCCTGGTCTCCCGACCCTCTCCCTTACGAATAAATATTTTGGTATGATCCTTCAACCTTAAGATATTTTTTATCAATATTAACACTGACTCTTGATTAAATAACATCTGTAACGTAAACATGGACACATTCAGGTATGTCATTATAAATAATAATAATACCTAGTACCGCATCTTACTACCCGTTCGGATTATACGCTTGGGTACTAATTACGCTATTGGATTAGGAAATGGGAAGGTTAAATTTAGAGGAAGTGAGCCCGCATTTGCGTGGAGGGAGAGTGAAAAACTATTTAGGAAACGCCCCCCCCCCCAATTCACACGATCGAAATTCAAAACTCGATCTCTCCATCCTCAGCAGTCTAGTTCAACCCGAATCTAGCGCGTTAGCCAACTACGCCACAGAGGAAGGTACCTTAATATCGTCTAGTCTAGTTTATTGGTGACGGGAGGTTGGAGTTCGAATCTCAGCTGGGTGTGCTGAGGGTGCTGGCATTCCATTATCTCTCAACGCAAATACGAGTACATTTACTCTACAGTAGCCCCATGGCTTCTTTGGTGCTAACTGACAACTGACAGCTTTGAAACGTTACCAGACCAAATTATGTATTCTTACGCCGAACCTTATGATCTGCAAAAACATGTGTTTATCATCTGTCAGAAGTCAGCTGTGAGCTGTCAGTCAGCACCAAAGAAGTCATGGAGCTACTCTATTTTATATCATTCTCATCCATACCCCACTACTGATACTACGATATCAAATGGGATTAGTCCTGACGGTTAGTAAGACGCACTGCAAGAAAACCTCATTATATAATGTTTTTACAGTATATTATTATATTTGTCTTTCAGTGGTGGCTAGGAGTTTATAGACTTAGCAAATTTCGCAATACCGTACTGACTTTATTGTTAGCAAAAATATATATATTTTTTTCAAGAAATATCTCTACAGTTACCCAAATAAGGTTAAAAACCATTATTTGTCGAAAGAATTTTTTTCAGTTCTCGTGCTCTGTATTTTACCACCCGTAAGGGGTATTCCCATATTTACATTAATGAGTTAAGTAGCATTTAGAGGAGGTCTACTCGCATTTGCTTGGAAGGAGAGTGATAAACTATCCTGGCAAATATGATTATGTATATGGGATTACAATCCCTACCTCCCCATACCCAGAAAACCAAACAACACGAGACTGACGACTTTCACTACGTGATCATTTTTACGTGTGATTTCGATCCAGTTCCAGTATCAATGTTTTCCTATTTGGCATAATTCCACTAATTTCTAAACTTTAAAAAGTTTAGATTTGTAAATATTTTTTTAGTGTATGCCACCAGGGTTTGTCTTTCAGACATTCCTGGTATTCTACTGACAGTGACGGATATGTAACAATCTTCCGAGTTTGGGCTACCATGTTGGTGCGTTGATATTTCGCCCCGATGAGATGATTATGTGGTGCCAGCTAATGTATCGGTAGCCACTGGAACAATTCTCCTCCGGACCCACCTCAGTGGTCCAACGCGCTACTCTCGCAGTAAACTAGACTGGCGATGAAGGGGTTGGGTGATTTGAGGGCGGGTTTTCCAAAATGGTTTCCCCACATTCCCTCCATGCAAATGTGGGTACACTTCCTATAAATATAACACTCCTCATCCCTAAAACCATTAGAGTAATTAGTAAATAGGCGTATAACCCGAACGTGTATTAAAGCGCGGCGTTAAAAAAATTAACCTTTTGGAAAAATATCTATGGTATCGCTGGGAATCGAAGCTGGTATCACTAGATTAGTATCTGGGAATGCTAATCACCAAACAAAGATACCGGACAGATTTGTAGGTGGTACTGAGTTATCAGCAATGTGACAAATAATATATCTAGGAGTATTAATTATATTTAAAACAAATAATACCTAAAGGTGCGTTGTCCAGGCTGCGACTGTGGCTGAAGTCGCACGGCCACGGACGCATCAGATCGTGGCGACACTAGCCGTACGCAACAGTCACGTGGTTCTTTTCCCCAAGATGCGGCCACAGCCGCAGTCGATTTCAAGTTGGATGAGAGTACAGGTGAGGAAAGTGACAGAAACTTTCTAAATATTTTGAAAGAGAAATAAGATGGTGACGAAATAATTTTAATGTGGTTTTACAGAAGAAGGAAAAGACAGAAGATGAACTTATGTATGGATGTCTTAGTACTTAGGATGTTTTAAATCGTATACGCATGGATGTTGGGATATTAACTCACATAGCACTGCGAGTGTGTTATAGGCACGTCCAATTTTTGTTGTTTAGACATTTATTAAGTTGATTAACATACAATCTCGCTAAAACTACACCACTGTCGCTGGGGATCTAGCCGCAAACACTGGTCACTGCACCAGTGCTGCGACACAAGCCGCCATCGCCTCGACTCCAGCCGCATTCATAGGTATCTGTTGCAGCATGGAGAACGCAACTTAAGACGGTAAGTTTTCTTTATTAGAAAATCTGTAGTGTTTATATAAAGATAAAATTTGGTGCTATACTTTTTATGAGTTTTAAAAGGTACTTGATAACAGTGATTAGGTTAACATATCTAATTTGATATTATCTCAAATGATTTCAATCTCGCGAAACGAAATAATATCAATATAGATAAGATTATAGAACTACAGATGACGTTATAATTTGATTGTCACCTCTCTAACTAATTACGCCATAGTTTGACTACCTATTTATTGCTTAAACATATTGAAATAGTGAATTTTTCAAAAAGGATACGTCTCCTAAAAACTTTTAAAAAATCAAACATTATTTATAAGCTCAGTAGCTACCTGTAACTCAGAAATAAGAAGAAAATCTTAATAAATTAATGTTTCAAGAATTATCCTTTATCTCATGTAGGTAACCATTTCTAAATTTGTCTGCACCTTCTTTTAATTTGTAAAGTAAAAAAAAAAAATTATTATTATTAGCACCGCGTCTTACTACCCGTTCGGGTTATACGCACTTACGCTCATGTGTAATGGTAGGGTGATTGTGAGATGAAATGGAGGACCTACAGTTTAACGTGGGATCCGAACCACGGTGGAGGCCTGGAATTCCTCACATTCACAAGTTGTGATTAATACACGTCTTGTCAGAGGCGAAGGAAGGGTTTGGTAATCAGATAAATCTTTGCCGCGACCAAGGATTGAACCCCGGCCGCCAGCATAGAAGTCTGACACCTGACCGCCAGGTCACCGATTAAAAATAAATAGCTCATATCGTTGATCACATGGCTTTTGGGGGCCACTTTCACAACGGGCTGGATTAAATATGACTAGAGGTCGGGATTCAAACCCGAGTCGAGTGTAATGAGGGTGGTTTTGTTTGAATTGTTTCTTATTCTTTCTCTCTCTTCATGCAAAGCTGGGTACACCTGAACTAAGTTTCTTATCCTACACCAGTAGTGTAGACATGTGAATAGTCCGAAATGGTGTACAAAATAAATAAATTAAAAATACTTCTAAACCAACATTGCACACTAATTTTGTTGATTTATTATTGTATAGAACTAGATTCTTGGAGAGAAATCCAATTTCAGGTTGCCTAAATGGGATTCATTTTAAAGGGGTTCTATTTTTACTGTAGACAAAGCTACTTATTATTATTATTATTATTATTATTATTATTATTATTATTATTATTATTATTATTATTATTATTATTATTAGCACCGCTTCTTACTACCAGTTCGGGTTGTACGCAGAGACAAAGCTACTTAACATAAAATATTGATCTCGGTTTATTGAAATTTGTAATCTGTTGTGTTTCCATCCATGCATTCACCGTACAGACCAAAGGACAAAAGTAAAGGGTAAACTTCTTTTAGGTTTTTTTGATATCAGCATAAAGTTTACCTGGTGCCAAATTTTGTATGAATGTTGATATAACATGTCTTTTGTTAAAAAAATTAAAATAAAAGTAAGCTTCCATGCAGGTGGCAATATATATTTTTTGCAGTTTAACTTATTTAATTGATGCACATCTAGAAGAGTGGACCTAGGTGAGAAGATAAAACAACCCGCTTCGGTGGTCACACGGTCATAAAGTGGGAGTGTAGGGAACGCGAGTTAAGGCCAGGGTTTTTTGCAGTTTTTATAGCAAAACTTTTTTGGACAAAATAAATAAAACATTTCTCCAATATAAACACAAGAGTTTAATTTTCTTCTCATGGTGATCTCAACATTTGTTAAATATCTGTTAAGGTTGTCCTGGAATTTAATGACAGTTTTTTCTCTTCATTAAAAAAAAAGTTCCTCATCTAATGCCACTGCGTTCATGAATCATGACAGATATTCAACAACTGTTGACATCATCATGTGAAGAAAATTAAACTCTATATTTCTACTGGATTTATTATGGAAAAAAATGTTTTGGCCATAAAAACTGCAAAAGCACTGGCATTTTATTGCACCCTCTACATTTCCACCTTAAGACATCATTCTCGCAATTAACTACATTGTTGTGCAAATTAATGAAAACATTGAACTGGGCAGGAAAATTTTGGTTAGCATCATTTAGATTGGTAGCACTGTTGACGGCCATTGTGTGTCCAGTGTATTGTGAAGTTAATAATAAGATTTGTCTAGTTATTAAATATATCATTATATTATTTATATTATATTTAGCACCGCGTCTTACTACCCGTTCGGGTTATACGCTTTAAGTACTAATTACGCTAATGGATTAGGAATTTGGAAGGTTGAATCAGAGTAAGTGAACCCACATTTGCGTGGAGGGAGAGTGGAAAACCATTTAGGAAAAACCACCCCCAGTTCACCCGACCGATAGTCGAACCTCGATCTCCCCGTCCTCAGCAGTAGAGCTCAACACGACAAGCGCGTTAGCCAACTACGCCACCGAGGTGGGTCTCTAATTATTAAAGACTCTTTAAGTGTTTCCACTTATTTGAACAACACTGTAGACTGCCGATGACTGAGAAATCATGTGTTGAATCCCAGTAGGGTATACTGAGGGTGTTTTTTTTCCTAAGTGATTTTCCACTTGGTCTACGCGTAAATTCGGGTAGACTTACTCTAAATTCAACCTTCCTCTTTCCTAACACATTAGAGCTAGTGGGTCTACATGCACGTATAGTCCGAACGGGTAGTAAGACGCGGCGCTAAAATAAAATAAGATAAACTCTTCTATTAAACTAGGCTGAGGCGTTATGAATGGTCGTACAAAATCTATCTAGGGTTTGTTAAGCACCGTTAAATACTCACTATAAATACATTAGAAAATACTTTCACTAATTTAAGCATTACAAAGACAGCTCAGAGTAATTCCAGAATACTATCCGAAACAATTTCAGTAGACTTAATAAAATACCCCTAGTAGAAATTTGGTTGGAAGAAACTTTCATAAAATACAAATATATGATTTGCTGTCAACATTTATAACATTTTACTACATTATTAGTGTTGTTTTATGTGTTTTGATAATCTCTCTCAAAGGTTATTTGACAAATGAATAAATGAAAGTAGATTTAATGACTTTTCTATCTGTCGAATAAGGGAATATTGATATTAATCCTGAATATTAATAAATGTATCATTAGCATAACTACCAAGGTAAATAAAAAATAGCTTAGCATAATATACCGATTATATTGACAAGAGGAATTATTTTAAATTTTTGTTTTGGGGTATTGGGAAATTAAAATGAAAGGTTATACTCAACACCAAATAATATTCTAATCACGTTTGATAGGCCCTAACGTGTTATAGCGGACGTGTTTAGAATTTATCGGCGTATAAATAATTTCAGATGATTGTGTTGTCTTTTTTTACTTTTTTTTTACTCTAGGTCTTAGAACCACGCGGGATATTTTCATATTCACACTAATGGGGTAGGGATGAAGAAAGCAAGACTCAGTTTAAATGTACCCTTATTTGCGTGGAGAAAGAGGGATGAATAAAATAATCTAGTAAAAAACACCCTCTGCCCACACGGTTATAATACGAATCTCGATCACCTAATTGCCAACGAACCAGACAGGATGAGACTGATGCCTTTATCCGTTCGTTTCCATCGGTTAGTGATTATACTAATGTGCTAGGGACCAAGAAGGTTGAATTGAGAGGCAGTGTACCCACATTTTCATGGAAAGCCATTTATGAAGAAAAATTCCATCACACCCGCTGAGATTTGTGCTCCGATCTCCGTTGAGATTTGAACTACGATCTCCCCGGAATTTTAGGCAGTCTAGTCTAATGTGATAGTGGCACCTTAGGGCTTAGACCATGTGGCCAACGAAGTGGGTAAATTTAATGATTGAAGGCACAGTCAAATTTGCATAGGAAGGGCCTTCTTATTTGACAGCTAGAAAAGTTATTAGCTCTACTTAGTAAAATATTATCAATTTTGGTCACAAAAAATCTTGGTATTTTCTGTTAACATTGGACTACCCCCTCTTGTTCTGAGTTTAGCTTCTCCTCGACATATGACTCAATAAAGTCTCACGAGCAGTTTCTCTGGGTCGCGCCTGCGCAGACAGAGACAGACTGAGGCAAGGAATCAAGCTGGCTGTGTTCCTCGTGATATGGAACTCACGAGTTTCCTTCACCCCCTCCTCAGAGAAAAAAAACCCGCCAAGTATAATCGAGCTTGGCTAAGTCGAGAGGGAATGCTAACATACTAAGATCGAATCTCTGTGGAGTGACTAAATGGATTGTGGAGGGAGGCAAAGTTATGTACACAAATCTGGTTTGACCCGGTTTCAGGAATCAACTTAGTTCAACGAGTGTGGGGTAATTTTGTACTTAATAATATCACTCTATATAAATGTTTTTACTTCCCATTTCGTTGTACTAGGAACAATATTAATAATATTAGTTCATCTTCTCTTGCTTAATAAAACAGGACATATCCTACAGTCCAATTTTATTATTATTATTATTATTATTATTATTATTATTATTATTATTAGCACCGCGTCTTACTACCCGTTCGGGTTATACGCTCTTACGCTAATGTGTTATGGTATGGTGATTGTGAGATGAAATGGAGGACCTACAGTTTAACGTGGGATCCAAACCACGGTGGAGGCCTGGCGTTCCACACATCAATTTTAATAGGAAGGGCCATTTAAAAATATACAAAAATGCAATTTGCGGCCAACATTTCTAGAACTTTTTAACATTTTTTGGTATTATTTTATAGGTATTTACATTGTTTATCAAAATTGACATTTGTATATCATATGCCTTTCATGGATACGTAAAAATAGATCTAGTCATTTTTCTTATGAAAATTGAACTGTCATAATCCCATTTGCTTAGAAAAATATATTGAAAAAATTACATTTATACCATTGAAAGATTTTCGAGGCCCCCTTTTTTGCTAATTATTTTTTAAATAACTTTATTATAACCCTGTATTTCTGGAGATTATGATAACTTTACTCATAAAAATCCATTAGAAGCCCTTAATCACGTCCACTCTTTCCAGACTAAAGAAGAAGAGATAAGTTGTACCAAAAGTAAATGCACTATGCTTGTTAAAATCGTGATCTGTCACGTTATCTCAGTCTGTCCAGAATCTGCCTAATCTTCTATTGGTCTCATATTTATTTGCTGATAAGGGTTGTAATTTATCAATTTGAAAAATATTTTATATCTTTTACATTAAGTAACAAATGGATAATATAGGCCTCTAGGAACTGGGTTTATTTCACGTGTTATGTGTCTTACTACCCATCCATCAACACCAATTAAAATAATTAGCACCACGTTTTACTACCCGTTCGGCCTATACGCATATATACTAGCTATGCTAATATGTTAGGGATGAGTAAATATTAATTTAAAGCGAGCATACCAGTATTTATGTTGAGGGGGAGTGAAAAATAAAATTAGAAAAAACTCTCAGTACACCCGACCGAGATTCGAACTTCTTCCTGGCATCGGCAGTTCAGTCTATTGCGAGAGTAACGCTTTAGTTTAGACCATTCGAGCGTTACTTTAATAGAATATGAATGATAAAGGTAGAATTATAGAATAAATGTATCCGTATTCACGCGGAGAGAGTGGGAGACCAGTTAGGAAAAAAAAAATCAGCTGGAGGCCGGGGTACCTCCCCATCAAAGGCAAACCAAATAATACCGAACTGACGCCTTTGTCTTTATGACCACTGATGTGGGTTGCTGGGCCTGTTCTAATATTAATCCAGGATAAGTCACTGATAGCCAGCACACTTTCTGGAGATAAGTCAAGGAGGCCTCAAACATTTCCAAGATCGTTTCAGACGATTACTAACCTGGGAGAATTTGGTTTGACTCCCATTAAAGTCCAAAATTAAATATTCATATGGTTATAAAATAAAACATAGGGTACGAGTGCTGCTTGGCTCTCTTAATACGAGGTCCCATGTTCAAGTGACCTCCTCTTGGCGAACCACATTAAATAAAATGTTCGATAGGGGACTGATGCCAAGACTTGTTATCTAAGTTGATTACTCTAATAGCTAAATGGCCCCGTGGTGTAGTGGTTAGTGCACCTGGCCAAGATTTTAGGGGTCCTGAGTTCGATTCTCGGCTGGTACTCTGGGTATTTTTCCCGGAAGCGGAACTACCCCAATAGTCACCAGGGTTTGATTAGTTAGACTTAAGCTAGGTTGTGTTTCCACTGGTTTCACACCCTCATACTCACCATCACCATCATCACATCTCTTCGGGACAGGGAAAGAGCCTCCAAGGAAAAGATGTACGATTAGTACATTCGAGCGTCTCTTGGTTAACGGCTTAATAGTACAGGTCGTTCTTAGCACCAGTGGGTTACGAATGTTGTAGATAAGATATATACATTATTATTATTACTGGTGTAGCTAGATATCCTACAGTGTATATATTAAAATATACAGTTTGGCTATGAGTTTCTTCGGTTTGTTATTATTATTATTATTATTAGCACCGCGTCTTACTACCCGTTCGGGTTATACGCACTTACGCTAATGTGTAATGGTAGGGTGAGTGTGAGATGAAATGGAGTACCTACAGTTTAACGTGGAATCCGAACCACGGTGGAGGCCTGGCATTCCCCACATTCACAAGATGTCTTGTCAGAGGTGAAGAAAGGGTTTGGTAATCAGATAAATCTGTGCCGGGACCGGGGATTGAACCCCAGGCCCCAAGCACAGAAGTCTCACACCTTACCCCTAGACCACCAGGTCACCTTCGGTTAGTTAAATAGAGACGGTTTGTTTTGAGAAAAATTACCTGACAATTCTAAACTAAACTGACTAAAGTTATGATAAATTCATACATCGACTAAGCAGTTTTGTACATTTCACTTTTGACAGTTGTAATGTATCTATAGGAACTTTTTTCTCATCAATGTTGGCTACTCATTATCAAGTTTTTACATATTTTAAGGGCTGGTCTTATAACTACTGTATAAATATTGCTATCGGGAGGTTAAAACTAGCGACCAGATAAAGGTTATCAGCTACTTCAATATTGTACACGTATTCTGAACTGAATTTATCTGCCGGTTAGTTATCTGTATGATAAATATATTTTTATGCAGAAAACGCAAGGTTGGTACTGTTTCTACTGATGCGCGCATGCGTATAAGACCTACTGCTACTGCTACTACCTGGCACGTGGCTACAACGCTCAACATTTGTTAAATAATGGCGGCTAAATGAGTGCGAGTAAACAGATGGCGTCACGTGGGCGCAGAAGCTCATATGTCTTCCAAAATGTGGTCATTAGTTGGGTACAACGTTTACAAAATTTCATTTATTGCACTCATATTTTTATTATTTGTTCTTATATAAATATAACTCTACAAATAGCTTATCAGTTTATATAAAAATGTGAATTAAATGTTATAATTTTATATTGTTAGAGCCTGGGCCTGTGACTACTAAACATTTGCACCAAGATTTTAACCTAAAAACAGATTCTGATAGGCGAAACCTCATGAAAAACAATGTGTCACAATGGCAACAACCATTTTAACTTTCAGATAAACGTTATCGGGTACTTAAAACTCCCTATAAAAATGTGATGGATAAATACATTCTATATGGCAGTCATAGGACGAACTTTTAACTTATCGACCAGAGAGAAATATTTATCTGCCAGATTAATATTTACCCAGGAGTAATAAGACCATCCCTAAATGGTTTTTTTAGATGGCGAGCAGACTATACTATAACTTCTCGTGCTAGGGAAGTGTGTCCGGTGGCAAGTGTTGTTCTATTTAAATTAATTGCTAAGTCGTGTGTGTAGGTAAAGATCCTGTGTTTATAATGAGCTCGCTAATCCTTAAATAAAATAAACAGCCAAGGCAGTACCACAACTCTCAACCTAGCGTATACTCATTGTAACGCGCGAACTGTTTACGTTCTGTATGTAATGTGGGCTTCAAGTGGCCGTGACTGCTTCGTGACGTCACGGAGGAACAAGCGGAGGAGTGGCAAGCTAGACACTTCCGTGACGTCACACTGATAGGTTGGATTTTCTGCCTATCCTGAGCTTGGATTAAGTCTACAAAAAAAAAAAAGCTGGATTGATTGATTATTTTTTGTGTGGTTTAACTCCTTGATCGAGCTTGGGTTGGAAGTTTAATATAAAAAATAGTCTCTTTGCAAGCCGTAACCGAATCGGATGAAGCACAGTGAAGAAAGTGCTCCGATAAAGGTTAGACGGAGCGCCAACATTTTATCCAGTTTACGGATAGTGCTGCTATACACGAGTATCCCAATAACTGAAAACCTTTAAGGTTCCCACACACCTACATGGTGCTGATATCAAAGTGTTTAACAACCCAACGCACTAAAGTGAACCGTTCGTAGTTCAAGGCATATCCGCCTACGCCTATAAATACATCGCGTTCTTTAAAGATAACGGATCGAAATCTAACGCATTAAGAAGAGTATGCGTTACTTCTTACAGTAGTAATGCACAGAGTTATGCTGGCGGCTGGGGTTCAATCCCCGGTCCCGGCATAAATTGATCTGATTACCAAACCCTTCCTTCACCTCTGACAAGACATCTTGTGAATGTGGGGGATGCCAGGCCTCCACCGTGGTTCGGATTCCACGTTAAAGTGTAGGTCCTCCATTTCATCTCACAATCACCCTACCATTACACATTAGCGTAAGTGCGTGTAACCCGAACGGGTAGTAAGACGCGGTGCTAATAATAATAATAATAATAATAATAATAATAATGCACAGAGATGATCAGTAGGCGAGTTAATTTACTTTATAAAGGAATTATTATACCTTAACTATGTCTACGCGTAGGTTATGTACAGCAGCCCCATGGCTTCTTTGGTGCTGACTGACAGCTCACAACTGACTTCTGATAGTCAACATTTAGGTATATACCTAAATTTTGACTGTCAGAAGTGACAGCTGCTAAAAACATGTTTTTGCAGATCATATGGTTCGGCGTAGGGATACATAATTTTGTCTGGTAACTTTTCAAAGCCGTTAGCTGTGATCTGTCAGCACCAAAAAAGCCATGAGGCTACTGTAGCTAATCAAATCCCGAAAGCTACGGTGATCAGGACATGCGACGCGAATGGGGGAATCTATAACCGTGTTCAGAGTCTTGACTGACCAAATCGATAGTAAGAGACCATTGGGAAAATCTAGATGCAGATGGAAGAATACACATTAGAACGAAACTGAAAGAAATAGGATTTAATGAAGTGGACTGAATATAGCTAGATCAAGATAGGGATAAGTGGCCTACTTTTCTAAATGTGTCAATGAACTTTCAAGTACCTAATGCCATACATAGAGTAAGAAAGTATACATGCTATGGTAAAGCTTAGGGATCTTAAAAACTAAAGATGTGTAAGAAAATTTTAACATTTATATTTTCAGTGTGGGCAGACACGAAAGAAAGTAAAGAATATTTAATTTCACAATTCTATTACATTTTCTCAGTAATCATTGTGAATTATAGAAATAGAACACAGGTGACACTTGCAATGGTCAGTATTGACCTGTAACATCTTACCACCACCACGGATTGGAGCAATGAACTGTCTGCACATCGTAGCCCGTCTGTCTCCTGCCAGTCTGAACACGACTAAAAACCCGCGTACATTATCAAATAATTTGGTTGGTTTGAGGTGTTGTACAACATTTTGACAAAAACAGACATGTTTGAAATGTTTGTACAGCGCACAGAATTGCTCAACAGTTTGTTCCAATTGTGTGCCTGTTTGAGAGCTCTTTCTGGTCATTTGAGGTTCGGTTTTCATAGAGTACACTTCGTTCTATGATAGCACCAACATTGTCAGAGAAAGTATAGCATTTAAGAAAAAATGTATGTCGTGACTTGAGTTTTTGAAGGATGAACGCTAGTGTGTAAGAGCCGCAATTGTAAGAACGTGGGCTGTGACGAGCTTGTTGAAAGAATTCAAGAAATTCCATATTCTCTGCTTCTGAGTATGACTAAGCAAGCTGTATTTAACATTCTTCCCTAAATGCTACTCATATAAAAGGGATAGGTATAGAAACGCCACGCTAGTGTTTACAAATAGAAACCACATCGCTAGAGCTCGCAACGTTAGTGCCGTGAACTAGAAAATTCGAAGCGGGAGGTTACACTTGGAACAACGCATTCTCTATTGCGGAATTTTAATTAATCAATATATGTATAAAGAAAAGTCCTGACTCACTGACTGACTCATCAACGTCCAGCCCCAACCCTTGGACCTATAAAGCTGAAAACAGAGGTTCCCTTTATTACGTAGACAAGGAATAAGGCCGGATTTTTTAAATAACAACCTAAGTAATTTTACTCTCATTTTATGGATTTTAAAATAGGTGGCGCGCGAGTCATTAAAAAAAAAAGAGTTAAAACGCGAACGAAGTTGCGGGCAACAGTTAGTTCTTATATAAAATTCAATCAAATGTAGACCCTAACTAAATCCACTATTTTGTAAATAAACCACGTTATAAGATGTAAAATATAGAAAATATAGCTAAATTCCTCATTTAAAATAAACGGCAAATTTCTGACAAAACAGCAATGGCGAATTTCACCTAGACTTGACCATTCCTTTTCTATGAACTTCACTTTCCCGCATGCGCATTCCTCTGTGACGTCATTGCAAGCTGTTCCTAGCGTTAGTGCCCCAAACTAGTTTACGGGATCAGCTAGTCCTATAAGAGTGCCCACCCCATGATTCCACTCACCTCAGACACATGTTTGCACAATTATGTTACACAGTGTATAATATCACATGATGCGCAATGGTAGCTTGCGCAGATTTGTTTTGATTGGTTATGGTGGGCCACTAAAGGATGTCTATTATTGTCTACCATCGCAACGGTCTCCACTTTGGGGGGTAAAGGAAGCCCTTCTACAGCTTAGTTTAAAAGTATGTACTCCCGATTCATGGACAGCCCGCTAAAAGTAGCCAGTTTGGCCAAACGATATGAGTGGTTCCTTTTCTTACCACTAGACTTCTCTCTCAGCGGATCCGGGCAACTGGGCACCACTATCTGGGCCCCGCCAACTGGGCGCCAAAAGTAACCCCACTTTTTTTTAAAAAATTCGCTTTTTTTAGCATAATGCAATGCACTTTTTTCTTTGTAATTAAAAAGTAATGAGTAAAAGCAAAAGATCCACTCTTTGACTATACGCAACATAATATTTTATTTAAATGTTCCATTGCAACATCTAGGTTAGGTTAGGTTAGGTTAGGCTATATTAGGTTAACTTTATAAATATGAATTAATTAAGTTTCCTCTACTAAGATTTTTTTTAAACCCCAAAAATGAATATTTACTTAATTGAAAAATATATGATGTTGCGTTGAAAAATATGATTAGTTAAAAAAAAGTTCATTTTTAGTTTTTACCCATCACTTTTTAATTTTAATTGAAGAATATATGAAAAAAAATCGCGCATTTTTATGTTAAAAAAGGGCATTGCTTTATACTAGAAAAAGGTTAATCAAAAAAAATAAAAGAAAAAAGTGTTTTTTAACGTCCACTTGTCCTGACACTCAGTTGTCCTAGCGCCCAGTTGTCCTAGACCACTATCTCAGACCGTCAAGGTCAAATGACTGCTCACTGAACCTTGAACTCAGATTGTTATCTGTCCTTTGAACACGAAATCGTGAGAATAGTTTTTCTCTGGAGCGTAAGATGAACCTAAATCTTGAAATTAGCCCTGTTTATACTCTAATTGTATACCAAAAGCATAATTCTGGTAGGGAGAAACTTTTAGAGAATGTAATTTTTTTTGGCACAATTTCATAAATTTTTTAAAACATCGCGTCTTACTACCTGTTCAGGTTATACGCATATATGATAGTTACTATAGTGGGATAAGGATGAGTAAGGAAGCATTCTTAAGACAATATACCCGAATTTGGGTGGAAGGAGAGTGTGAAAACATATAATAAAAATCCACCTTAAGTCGACCAGACTCGAGCCCCGATCTTCCCGTCTTCTGCACGGCATTCTAACATGAAACTGACACCTTAGACCATTAGGCCACTGAAGTGGGTCCTCATAGGTATTGATTGATATTATCACAAACGTAACAGCTACAGATCACATGACTTAACACATGAATATATAAAATTTGTTTTAATAGTTTTTATAACAGTCAGCAAGGTTCCTTCATATCAAAATTAGAATGCACTAGATATTCTATCGGGAAGGTTACTTAGGAAGCGCTTTTGAGTGAAGAAATGTTGTTTATATTTCAACGATAAAAGTTATGTCGATCTACCTTCTAAATTAGATTGTAAGGACATGACTAAATGTGTATTTATAGGAATTATTATTATTATTATTAGCACCGCGTCTTACTACCCGTTCGGGCTATACGCACTTACGCTAATGTGTAATGGTAGGGTGATTGTGAGATGAAATGGAGGACCTACAGTTTAACGTGGAATCCGAACCACGGTGGAGGCCTGGCATTCCCCACATTCACAAGATGTCTTGTCAGAGGTGAAGGAAGGGTTTGGTAATCAGATAAATCTTTGCCGGGACCGGAGATTTATAGGAATTACTTCACATAAAAATACGTAGCGTTTCATTTTTGCAATAACTTATAAATTAATTTAGAAAAATGGTATCTCCAAATGGGGTTCGTGTGCTAGCATTTGTTCAAATTTTTAATACACTTCTGAATTCAACTCCGTTAAAGCAGGTATAACTGAAATAAAATATTCTTCACCTTGCTCGAAATTAAATTAATTTAGAATATTAGGATCTGCATCAGTAGTAGCTTGAATTAAATGTCAAGCTCGTCTAGTCTGGCTTGACGGTAAAGCAAAAGTCAGGGTTCTAGCCCCAGCTGGGTGTACTGAGTGATTTTTAATATAAAGGGTTTTCCATTCTCTCTCTCCACCCAAATTCGGGAACATCTACTATAAATTATACCTTCCTTAGCCTTACCTCATTAGTGTAGTTAAATGGGCATAGCCCAAAAAGTAGAAAATTGCTGTGGGAAAAAGAATGACAGCAGTATTTTCTAAGATTCAATGATATATTCTTTGTTTAAAATGGCGTACCTATGTACTAAGTCTAAAATATGTCCTATAAACGTAAAATTACTTTTTTTTTATCGCTATTATGTTGTCCTTCAAACGGAATAAAATATAAATTAACTATTCTAGCATTCTTATAACACAATGACCTATAGATAATCATCAACCTCGGTGGTCTTGGGGTAAAGTGCTCAACTCAGGACCCGATGTTCATTGGTTCAAAACCAGCTGGGATCGAAGAATTTTTCTTGTCTGTAGCACAACTTCCTTTGGAGGGGAAGTAAAATCCTTTGGTCCCAAATCAATTGTGGCATGTTAAAGAACCCTGGAAAATATATGAAAATACCTTTCCCGGCAAAATTGATAGCCCCTTTCGCTCTAGCTAATAGAAATTCTCGTGATCTTATTCAATCAGTCAGTTCAGAAAGTGAACGTTAAGTATCCCAAATTAATAAAATAAAAATGTATATAGAATCACTCTTTTATTAATTATAAAGGGTGTACTTACTATAGTGAGATAGTATACCTATATGTATCCTTGATTTTAAGATAAACACTCCCATTTGGCTGACTAAAAAACTAGTTTTTAATTTTGATTCTTCCCGTGGAATATCCTGATCGTCTTCTTCAAATGCTACGTTTAAAAAAAAATGTCTAACCTGTTCATGTAAAGTATTAAAAGTTAATTTATTAATATTAGGCTAAGGCACATATAAGATCTTTGAATTGCAGATATTATTTTTTAAATTTTAAACCGCCAATATATCATAGAAAATCTTTCAATACACATTTTCAAACGTCCCGGGTTAGATTCCCGTATTCAGGTGCAATTTTTTAATTTTCAGAATTTACAAAAAAGACAAAATTCCACTAATATAATTTATGTATTATTAAAATAAACAAAACTGTAATATTATTTTAATCTTATGGCAAAAACGTGAATTTTTTTTTAAAATTTTGTTGAACTTATCAGACGCTTGCTATAGTAAAATAGTTTTAAGTTGCCATATACAGACAGTTTGGATTTAATCCCTGTTGACATTAGAATTTAATCATAACAATTAAAAAATAAACATGTTTTTGGTTTCACATACAATAATGGTCACTTAGTCAAAGGTGTCAAGCTCGTAATTAACTATACCAGTGTTTCACACAAAAATTAAGTTCACGGTACACTCAAAAGGTTTAATATTTTGGCGGCACACTAATTTGTTTTGGGCGGAAAATGGATTACCCACTCAGTCCAATGGTTGTACAGTAAATCAGAATTAGAAAAGTATAGACTTTCTTCTCTCTCCCCCCCCCC